>JAQHUG010000135.1:4584406-4605821 GCA_028555095.1 Dicrostonyx torquatus
CAGCCTACAGTTCTACAGTTCACTAGAGAACCCAGACAACGAAGAGGACCCTAAAAGAGACATACTTGAATCTAATCTACATGGGAAATAGAAAAAGAAAATCTCCTAAATAAATTGGGAGCGTGGGGATCATGGGAGAGGGTAGAAGGGGAGGGGGAAGGAAGGGAAGGGAGTAGATAAAAATATATAACTCAATAAAAATACTAACAGCTGGATTTCTATATGTTGATCTCAATTGGATCTGTATCCTAGCAACTGAAATTAGTATGTTAAAGAGACTGTCCTGATTATTGCAGTACTATTCATTATTTCCCTGACATAAAATTCACCAAAATACCCATAATGGACAAAAAATTTAAAAATGGATTCACAGTGAAATACTATTCACTCTTTAAAAAGGGAAAAATACTTCTGTTATTTGCAACATTAGTGATAAATATAAAGGGTATTGTATTAAGTAAAAGAGTCAAGGACAGATATAGTTCATAACCTCACATATTGGAACCCTCTCACAAAAATATCAAGTTGAGAGAATGGCATGATGATTACCAAAGGTTTTTGTGGGGGAAGAGAATGTAGAGAAAGGAAAGATTTTGGTCAAGAAGGAAGAAATTCAGTTTAGAAGAATAAGTCATAGAGATGGATTGCATAATATGACACTATAGTTAGTAATAATGAGTTATATAGTTCAAAATTGTTAAACGTGTGGATTTCCAATGTTCTGCCACAAAGACATAAGTATATGAGAAGATGGGCATGCTGATTAGCTTGACTTGAACATCCTACTACATTAGTGAGTAACACTCATCATACTCCTTAGCTCTATACCACTATTCCCTGCCAATCAAAAATGAGATGGAGGTTCTGACTAAACTTCCTAGCTGTCATGGGTAAACTGGAGTTTTTCTTTGTATTCATCCAGAACACAGCAGGATAATCATCATGCTGCCAAGCACTGCTTCTTCCATGTTCTATACAGGTTGTGGTGGCTTGAAAGAAAATGTCCCTCAAAGAGAGTTGCACTATTAGGAGGTGTCACTTTGTTGGAGAAAGTAAGTCACTGTGGGTGTAGGCTTTGAGGTCTCTTTTGCTCAAGCTTCCCTCAGTGTGACTGTCAGTCAGCTTCCTATTGCCTGCAAGAATTAGAACCCTTAGCTCCTTCAGCACAATGTCTGCTTGCATACCGGCATGCTCCCAATAATAATGATAATGGACCTGACCTATGAAACCCCAAGCGAGCTCCCTTAATTAAATGTTTTCTTAATAAAGGTTGCTATGGTCATGGTGACTCTTCACAGAAATAATAATCCTAAGACACATGTGATGTCATACTTAAAGATTTATTAATTAAATATACAACAGTGATGGATCATAGGAAAATTCAGAAGATAATCTCAAGAACTGCTTATGAATTATTCAGCACAATGTAAAGTGATTTGTTTAAATGCTGGAAGAAAGATCACTCATGAAAAAGTTGATGGTTTCATGCACTCACAAATATACCTAAAAGGTAAATATGGTAGATCCATATCTATAGCAAGACAAAACATGGAAGTCTTTTGGTGTAACCATTACTCTGGAGACATGATGTCAAGAAAAAAGTAAAAACTGAAATAAGGGCAAAAATTACATTTGTCCAGGGGCTGGGGAGATGGCTGTAGGTAGAAAGCACATGATTTAGAATCCTGATGGACCAAGTTTAATACTTAACCCAGCTGAAGAGTCATTTTTTTCAATATGGCAGTGTATGCCGCTTATTCCAGCATTCCTACAGAGACAGGAAAATCAACCTGAAGCTCCTGGCTAGGTGCCTGGATTATGTATGCTGCACAGCAGTGAGGAATAACAAGAGATCCTGCCCCTACAAGGCGGAAGGCCTGAACCAACTCTGGGAACCTGTCTTTTGGCCTCTGCAGGCTCCATTTACCATGCACCAAGCTCCATGCATCTGTGTTTGCTCTCTCTTTGTCGCTCTTTTTCCATTGCACACTACTACACTGAAAAAATGTAAAACATCACATTTATTTGATGAAAGGAGTATTTTGCTGAAAAGTTAAGTAGGGATCAAATGGCATACCCTTACATTTATTAAGGACAATTTGAGAAATTTTGAGCAGATGCAAGCAAAACACATTTTACTAAAGACGAGCAGCGTTCTTAGCACATTGTAATGAGAAAGAATAAATCAGTTCATGACGAAAAGGGAAAGATGCTCTTATAGTACATCTAATAAATATTTTGTGCACATGTAAAGTAAATGAAATATTGCTAAAGGGAATTAGTCAATATTTGGAGTAGGAGGGTTCTTCTGTATTTCTGTGCTTTGATTGGTTAAATAAAAAAAATGCCTGGCCTATAAGATAGGACACAGCCCTTAGGTGGGCGGAGTAGACAGAACAGAAGGCGGTGAGAGAAAAAGGAAGTGTGCCAGTCGCCATGAGGCTCCCGCCGCAGATGGATGCAGGTTAGACTTTTCCGATAAGTCACCACCTCGTGGTGACACAGCGATTATTAGTAATGGGTTAGTTTATGATGTGAGGGCTAGCCAAGAAGAGGCTGGTGATAATGGGCCAGGCAGAATTTAAATGAATCCAGTTTGTGTGTGATTTGTGTATTCCGGGTATAGCCATGTGGATGTGCGGCCATGTGGCCGGGAGCCAGGCGGGACACAGCCTGCTGCTCCCGCCATTTACAACAAATATTGGACAGATTAAAAAGTGCTGAGAGCCAGGGTGCATCTTAGTGGTACAGTGCCTGACCTAGCATGGTATCAGCCCTAGCCCTAAGTAGGATCCTCAGTGATCAACAGATTCTTTTCAAAGTCACTTTATTCCATGTCAATGGAATATAATTTTCCCTAAAGTTTAACTTATGAATTTTACCTATTTTGTCAAAATGAAAAGGATTGGGTAAAAGCTCAAGAAAGGGGGTTAAAGAAAATTTATAAAAACAATTCTAAAATCCATTTAAGTATAAACCACAAAGAACATATAATCAACAAATAAACAATAATAATAAATCAAAGAGTATTAGAAATATCAGACATGAAATTTATGCTATACAGTCACAACAACTAAAAGGAAAGCTAAGACTAACAGATAGCTAAGAGGAGCAGGAAAGACAGATAATAGGAAAGACTGACAGTTTCTAATATCAGCTAGGACTGAACACACAGGCAACTGTATCACAAATAGGTTAATTTAATTTGCTTTATCCTAGAGCTATGGGATCATTTAATTAGATTTTCCTACTATATATTGAATAACATTGTAAATGTTGGTTCTTTGAGGAAGATTATGCATTTCCTTTAAAATCAAAATGAAATTCAGGCAGGTGATAAAATTAACAGTAATGCTCAATCATAGGAGTGGGGGACGACACATAAGGTAAATGTACCTGTCATTTGGTGATCAGAATGCAGGAGTTCTAGCCAAGGGCCTCAAATAAAATAGCTGGATGTGGTGACATGCATTTATAATCCTGGCACTATTACAGGTGAGAAGAGAGACAGAGGCAGGAGAGTCTCCTGGAAGCTTGCAGGCCATTTAGCCTGGACTGTGCAGTAGGGCAGAGAGACCTTCTGCTCAAATGTGGAAGGTTAGACGGGTTACTAGTAGGCTGCTGGTCTCCACATGTACACATGCACACTAAAAACAAAATCCCTCCACAACCGAAGATGAATACAACAATAATGATCACCATGGAAATTGTTTGATGAATTTGACTGTGTAGGTCAGTAGAGGAGTTAAACAAACTCATCTCTAAAAGCAAAATAATCAAAACCAGGAAAATCTTAGGTATGTATGAATATGACTAAATGGTAATATACATAAAGACTATGAAATAAATTGATCTTTCTGTATAGTTATTTCAGGAAAGCAATAAAAATGAAACAGAAGAAAAATGAACAACGGACACAACTAAAAACTTTGTGTCAAAGAAATACTATACTAAAGCTCCAAGGATGCTAAATTCTCAACTTCACAACCCAAATAATATAAAGTGACAATGGAAATTAGTTTTTGCTGGTTGGGTTGGCCAAGATCAACATATGGCCATGTGTGATTAATAGAGGAATGGGTTTCAGGTCTGGGTTTAACTGGGTCACTGATGTGGATTGATAGTGAGGTAAGAGATTTGTTTAAAGAGTTATTAATGTCATAGAGGGACAGACAGATGGCAACATGATAAGATCAGGTCCACAGGTCAGAGGTGGTGCCCTTCCCTACACATTTTACTGGAAGCAGGAAGCCATGCCATGTGATTGGCTGCTGGTCTCTAGCACCTGCTGTGCTCAGGTTGTCTGATTCTCAGGAGGAGGGAGAGAAGGAATCTGTTCACCTGGGGCCTGAATGGAGAATCATGTAGTGCTGTGGGACAATGGTTTTGTACCCCGGAAAGGTTTGTCAGTTTTACTGGTTTTAATAAATTGCTGGTTGATCAGTAGCCAGGTAGGAAGTATAGGTGGGGCAACCAGAACAGGAGCATTCTGGGAAGAGGAAAGAGTCAATGTGCAGTCGTTACCCAGACACAGAAGAAGCAAGATAAGGATGCCTCGTTGTTAAAAGGTACCAAGCCACGTGGCAAATATAGACAAGAATAATGGGTTAATATATGATGTAAGAGTTAGTTAATAAGAAAGTCTAAGCTAATAGGCCAACCAGTTTATAATTAATGCAGGCTTCTGTGTGTTTCTTTGGGGCTGAACATCTGTGGGACTGGGCAGGATGGAAACTTCTGTTTACAATCTGTGAGGTTGGAGAGAGCAAGAATGTGGAAAGAGAAGTCAATAGAGGAGCTTTACCAAATGATATGGCCCTGGCTGACAATGTCATCACAACCAATCCCTCCAGCCCTGTTGTTCATCATCTTTTCAAACTCAACCCCTACCTCTTTCTAAATTGAATTTATTTAAGCATGTACTACTTTTACAGCAAGAGACTGGAAAAAAAATCTTGTGACTAATTATAAAATGATCCAGTGCTGAGTTTTTACCACCTGCGTGTCTCCATCAGCTTGTCATTGGTAGCCTTGAATCTGTACATTAGAAGGCATATGTTAATGATAAAATTGTCTAGAGATATTGTTCTAGAACCCCAGTACCCCAATAAGGAGAAAGAGAGGTTTGCAAAGCCTACAGTCACTGGCTCCAGCAGGGTATTACTCCACAGAGACTTCTTAGACACCTCAGACATGCATGGTGTTATTCTTGGTGCTGTCTCCCATTCCTTTTAATTCTAAACCCAACTCTGCTCTTTCTGGAGGATGATATTGTGATTCCCCTTTTATTAGCTACTGGTTCATTTGGAAAGCAAAGGAGTGGAAAACTCTTGATATACACATTTTGGAATGCCTTTGAAAGGCAGATGGATCTTGAGTTACTATTTCTCTTAGATTTCGTTATTACTTTTTAAAGTGTTATTTGGTGGGACTGGTAACCTAGCAGGTGCCTTAGACTATTGAAATGAGTTAAAATGGGTTGTATATTTTAGGTATAATGTTCCCTGTGTGTGTGTGTGTATGTGTGTGTAATGTGTGTCTGTGTGTGTGAGGGGGGGGGAGGGAGGGAGGGAGAGAGAGAGAGATATTTTTAAAAATGTGCAATTAAAGAGGTGTACTAGCCATTCTCCAAGGTGGATCATCTTCTCCACCCTGGGAAATAAACCCAGAGCAGAGAGGAGAGCTTTGGAACCGGAAATCCCCCATGGCTATATGATCTTGGTAACTCATATGTTTTCTGAGCTCATTTCCTTCTTATATATGTTGGGGCTACAGATATCTGCCTCCAAAGGCCTGTGAAGATTTAGTGAAATAATATCTTTGTGGAATGTGTACAGCAAGGCCTGCATATAACTGACACTTAATAAATGCTAATTTCTTTCCTTTCTCCTTTCAGTAACCTGATTTAAATGCTTCATTTGAGATTCATAGCTCGCCTACCTGAGTTAATTTTTAAAACACATTAATTTTCATGATACCTGAAGGAAATAATACCTAACAACTGTATTCTAACTTTGACTTTTCTATCATTTTTTCATAGTTATCTAATAAAAAAACTCAAGTTATTATTTCCTTTAATTTACTGACAAGGAAACAGAGGCACAGAAGGGCTGAGCTGTTTGCCTAAAGTCAAATAAAGGAGACAGAATAAATATTTGTTGAGTGAACAGATGAACTGAAGCCGGCCTCAGATCCACACACGGCTCCAACCCTGCATCTCCTGCATTTCCACTTCAATTTGCATTTCCAGTTCTGGGGAATTGTGGATAAAAATGAAGTCGAGTTGCTGCTTCCAGGAAGGGACACCGTGTCTTTCAGAATTGTTAGAGAAATCACCAGGCATTGTTCACCTGAACAGGCAGGGAGAAGGGCCTAGATGATATTTGACATAACAGGCTTTCTTGTAAGGGTGAGCTCATTCTTTCGAAGAGCATTGGGAGGGAAAACCCATCAAGATAGTGTGTTCTCTTGATGATTTCAGTGAATTATCATGGAAATGAGCTCCAGAAGAGAGGCAATGCTTTGTGATAATAGCCCGATAATGCCATTAGCTATGAACTGTAATTGTAATAGCATTAGTCAAATGAGTATATCTGATATTAATTTGAGTGTCAAATATTTCTGTAAGGTTCTTCTTGTTAATTAAGCATCAGCCTGGGCATTATTAATTCACCATCTATCCAGTCCTTGCACACAGTAGGCACCCGAAATGTATTTGTGGAGTGAATTAATAAATCAGTCCTTAAGTGGAGTTACTAAAAATAACAAAATGCTAAGTTTCAGTACTTTCATGGGTAGAACGAGAGTTTCTAAAGATTTATTTATGTTTTAACTTACGTGTGTATGTGTGGGTGTGTGCGCATGTGTGCACACCATCAGACGCTTTAAGACTGGAGTTACAGCCAATTGTGAGCAGCCTGACCTCACAGTTGGGACTGAATCACGGTCCTCTGTGAGAGCAGCACCTTCTCTTGAGCAGGAGCCATCTCCCCACTCCTGAAGTGGAGTTTACTTTGTCCCGCTGCTTGCTTGTAAATCTTTCTTTCATTTGCAACTCAATTACCTGAGAGCATAATTTACAAATTTTAAAATTTAAAAGAGACACTTTTTCTCCTGCATATTTAGAAGAAAAAAATATTTTCCTCTGCGTTAATTGTAGTACGGAGGTTTTGCCTTTTCAGCCCATGTCTGCCGTAGGCGACTTGCTGCATGCTTCATAAAGAAATTGGGGTGTTGCTCAGAAGGAGCTGCATGCCTGCTTGCATGCATGTTTGGCTTCTCCATTTTCTCCCGAGGCTTCCTTCCAGAAGTCCTGCTCTCCATCTTGGCCCCTAACTGAGCCTCCATTCCCTCCTCATCAGCACTTGGGCTCCAAGTTCCTTCTTTTCTCGGGCAACAGTTTCCTTCTCTGCCTATAGAGGCGTGTTCACACTCACGCATAGACTGAGAGTAGCTTGGGTCTATGTCTGAGGTTCCCTAATAAACGCAGATTTCCTAGCTGAGTTTTAGGACAGTGAGTGTTGTACTTTAGGGTACGTATGTCTGCAATATTGCATAGGTCACTCTGCATGTTTACATCTCCATGGTGCACAGGACATACTAAAACACTGAACAATTTATTCACTTTGTATCTGAAGTTAAGATTTAACTCCATACACAGTATTTTGATTTGTTAAATCTGAGAGCCTCCGCCACATCCTCTTTTAGATGTCACTTTCCTCTTAGATCTTCTCAGTCCTAAAGCTCCTTCATTTCCTTGCTTACCTAGACACTCTGCAGTCACACGGATCTAGTTCTCACTCCTGTCTCACCGTGGAGATGGCTCCTATGGATGCTATGAGCTACTTTTTCATCCTGTTTGCTTCCACAGTAGCATTCGACTCCATGGTACACTTAAAATAGCCTCTTATGTTTAGTGGAAAAGTACACATATATACACATACGTGTACACATTCACTACATACATATCAATATAATTCATCCATGTACACATACTTCCTTAGGTGTGTGTGTGGATCTATATCTACACCACATATATAATATACATCACACACACACACACACACACACACACACACACACACACACACACACACACACACACACGTCTGCTCCCCCAAACACCTGCTGAAGGCAATCTTTCCTCAGCTTTCTCCGGCAGACTTTCTTATTTCATCCTCTTCTTGAACACTTCAGAGCTAAACTTCAAGCCCTGGGATTTTTTTTTTCCTCCTCATTTCTAAAGTTCACACTTGGTAATTTCATTCAGTTGTATGGCTTCCAATGTTAATTTTGTGCCAAATATCTTTGTATTTCCCTACCTAGCCAAAGTCTTTCTTTTTTAAGCTTTGGGCGTTTCTATCTAGATGACTTCCCAGTATGCCAAACCCAGTGTGTTAAAAGACTCTTCTTCCAAGTCCTTTTCCTTTGGTAAACAAGAGTTTTCTCCTGCCTAACGCGTTCCTAGGCAGCTGGTGTTTCTGTGCTTCCGCCTTCTCCCTCTTACACCTATTGATTTCCAAAACCATCCCAAGGCAGTGTTGGTTCTGCCTCTGAGACAGAGCTTTGTTGTCCATGTCTCTTCCCCTGCCTATTTCTCCGCTTCATTCATACCTCATCTTCCTGTATTGTTTTGCAACCTCCTCCTTCTTCTGAATGCATCTTTTTTTTCTCTCTTCCAAACCATACTATATCCACCTAAACTCAATATCTTCCTGATTTACTGCATTGAAGCTATAAAAACAATCCTCTCTAAGCCAAAGGTCCCATGTGATTTTACCCCTGTGTAAGTCCACCATGTAATGCCAGTCTCTCTGATGCTGTATTTTTTCAGATTGCCAGCATTCTGTGGGTTCCTTTGATGCAACCAATGATTCTCTACTGCTAGCCCCTGTCATAGGAACTCTTTACCAGGTGTAGGTCAGGGCTAGGCTCACCCTGGAGAAAACTACGTGCCCTTCTAGTCTGAGCTTCAGTACCATTTGAATGAGATGCCTGTGTCTCCGACTCTTCCTTGTTCTATGTGTTTGTGAGGAGGTATCATTCATGATACGAATCCATGAAGCCAAGAAAAACCCCGGGCACTGTTTCCCGTCACCTTATTCAGAACTGGATCTAAGACGGAGGTAGACTGTGAGAACTAAGCTTTGCATCATGGCTGCTTTCTTCCCTAAAATGTTTTTGAAATTCTGCAGCAAACCACATAAACATACACTTCACTGACCTGGAAGATAATGGAAGCTCATCTCTCTCTCTCTCTCTCTCTCTCTCTCTCTCTCTCTCTCTCTCTCTCTCTCACACACACACACACACACACACACACACACACACACACAAACACAGTGTATATAATTGCTTATATATAATATGTATTATATATGATTGCTCATATACACTATGCGTGTATTATCTTATGAGTGATGTTATTTTTTTCCTACAGTTCTCATAAAAGTCTTCAAAGGAAAGTTACTAAAAGGTCATTATAGAGGAATAGCTCAAGCTCAGAAAACAATGGAAAACACAAGTAAAGGCTATGGATGGTTTTGAGGGTAAGAAGTAGTTGTGCAAGTGTGTGGACCTAAATTCAAATGCCAAGGACACACACGGAGACTAGGCACTGCAGTGCTTGTCTGTGTTCTCAGGGCACCTATGGGACAATGGGAACTGGAGACAGAACTGCAGGAAGTTATCATGGCAAATGTAGCATTAAACAACAAAGAGATTCTGCTTCATACAAGATGGAAGACTAGGACTGACACCCGAGGTTCACACACACATACACACACACACACACACCATGCATAAAATTTTTTTAAAAAGGATATTATACACCCCTTTTCACATTTCGTGAAAGAGCAATAGTTAACGACTACCTATAGCCTAATGCATAATTTGGGCTCTTCCTTGGTACTGTTAAAAACTTCAATATTCCTGTGTAGCAAGACAGGTTTTTGTGGGGGCCAAGGTTGAGGATATAGAAAACACCGTATCTGGGATTTATAACACTGTCGCACCCAATTTTGATGGAGTGGCATGAGCACAGGTTACATACAGAAGCTGGAGAGGACCTGTCCTGACCACAGGTGACTTCAGGGGCAGCGGGGCAAGGCTTTCCCACTCCAAGGTCTGTGAATCTATTATCTTAAAACACACATGTAATTAAAAGCCCAGTCATAGACATTAATGGAAAGAAACATGTTTCTTAGAAGAAAGACACGGGCCTACAGAATTCAGCTGAGCACTTTTCCTCCCACAGAGCGTCTTCTCTTCTCGCAAGCTCCCAGTAACTGCAGAGTCCTGTTCCGAGAGCGGCTCCGTGATTCATGCTGACATGGCTGTCAGTGCCCTCAATTCCTGTAGATATTTAAATGAGAATTTAAAAAGATCTCATTTTTAATTTAAACCGGTCTTGATTTGAATTAAACAGCCAAATTCTTTGTACTTTTTCCTTGAAGCTGGAGCAGGTGAGACCGAGGGGACAGGGGACGCCAAGCTTGACCTCTTCATTCTGCTCGATTTCCCCCCTTTCTTCCAGGCGCTGTTCCTCACCTCTAAGTCTGTAACTGAGATGTCATTTCTTCCCGAATTTTTAGTTTGTTATTTTTGTCAGAAGGTGAGTTTGGAGTCAGGAGAGTGAGGGAATTGATCTTGCTCCTAATGGGATAGAGGCGGCACAGGCGGTGTGACTGGCTTCTAGGCTGCCTTCTCTTAGCGTTGCTACTTTTAGAGAAACCGTTCCTGAAGTGATTAGTGTAGGAGGACGGGCTTAGTCTCCTGTCTTCTCCTTGAAAACACTCCGACTGAGCGATCCCAGAAGGATCAGATTTCTCACTTGTACTGAAAATGTCACTCTAACAGTTATCTTGCTGCACAGTTGAGTTTTTGAGAAATCCTTTGAATTTCTGCATTCACACCACTTCTCCATCACTGTGCTAAAAATGACTAATGTAGCTCAGAGCCCGTGAGACTGTGATATCTGATCGCTAGCCCCACCCCCATACACGCACACGCACACACACATACCACACACACACACACACACACACACACACACACACACACACACTGACATGGATTTTTAAAGACTGAAAATGCCGTAAATGCTGTGTGGAACTTTGAGGGGCCGTTAGGTGCCTGACACCTATCCCAAAGTTGGTTTCATTCTGGTCAATCCTGGTCCAGCATGACTGACTCAGCTTACCTGGTTTTCAGGAGAACACACTGCTCCAATGTGTGACAGCTTTATATTTAAAACTAAACCCCGGCATTGGAATTTTGAAAGGCTTTTATTTAATTTTATCCTCTAATCATCTCTGGGGAAAATGAAAAGCATTGCTCCCTTTTTTTAATTAAGAGAAAACGGTCTTAGAGGGATAACGGCTTACCCAAAGTGATGTTTGTAGTCGAAGGCCCATTCTCTTTGGGGGACACTAATTAGTCACTGTAAGCCAGCATAGGATCACAGGAACAGATCATCTAAATGAAACTCATTTCCTTTCTTGAATTATGTTCGAATTGGGTAAGGGGGTTGTCACAAACACAGAAGGAAGCCACTCCCAGTAAAGTATAATAAAACCTCCTGTGATGTCATTTAGGGAGGGAAGAGGAGGTGGCTGGGTGGAATGAGAGTAATTAGGTGAACTGGGAACTGATTAGAGCCACAAGGGGAGGATTAAGTTGGTTGTCATTAACTTGCCGTGAGGTCTGTGGGAATTTCACATGGGGCTCTATTTTCAGGTCTGTCCAATTCAACAATTGTGTCAATTACCTGGGAGAAGTCGAGGGGTTTGCTTACTAAACCTGCAGACAACACAAGAGAGATCAGCAGTTCTGGGTGACAGAATCAAGTTCCAAAAATGTCTATTTTTCAGCATGATGGGTTGACACTTATGAAGGGGAAGGATAACATCCTATATTTAATTAGGGAGAAAAACACCGATGAGTGCAGCTTAATGGGGAGTAACTGCCAAAACAAGGGTAAGGAGTTTGAGGATTTAATTGACCACCAGCATGGTATGACTGCTGAACAACTCAACAGAATCTCCATGTGTGGGGGGTGGAGATGAGGGAAAGACAGACAGAGGAGACGGATAAGAGCATCCTGTATGTGCCTATTTTGAGTATTGTGCTTGAATTTGGAGATCATGTTTTGAAGATATTGACAAATGGTTCTTTAATGGTTGCAGAATGACAGGAAAGGAGCAGGAACTATGTAAACGAAAAGGAAGAGATGTGGCTTTTCTTTCAAATAGAAGGGGGTTGTGACAGCAATTTTTACTGAACAGTAGCTGAGGTTATTAGTTACTTAGTTCTCAGACCAATACAATGTATTATTTATGATGATGATGATGAACATGGACACAGAACATGACTCTCATGATTCATACTTACTTAGGTGGTCTGACCCGAAAACTTATAACACATCATTCCTTTTATCAACATGTATGATAAGAAGTCAGGTTTGTTCTATGGAATACACAAATCAATGGAAGGAGATTGGAGTTCCATTGCCAAGCAGAGATGTTTTCTGTATGCTAAGGGGCGCCTGAGCTTCTATTCTTGGCACAAGGTTAGACTCAATGTGACATGAGGCATTATCCAACTGAAAGATTCTAATTTCTTGAGATATGATTTGATGTAACTCAATTCTATTATGAACAGAAAATAAGAACCTTGAAAAGAAGAAAGTAAATTAGTTAATTGCTAGTTTAAATGGTGGCAATGTCAGTACACGTTTGGAGTGTCTGACCTCAGAGCCCATTTTGGTAAGTGTCTTTGGAAAGGTCATCAAAACTTTGCTCATTATATAAACTGTCTTTTTCCATCTTCCACTCTATCTAGAACAGGATCAATATTATCTCATGTGCACACTGGCAGACAGAGGTTACTTAGAAGGAATTAAATATGTCTTTATAAGGTCCTTATGCTTGGGGACTTTGTCATTGCCTAATATGCTAAATGATTTGGGCATGTTGGGAGAATCAGGTCTTTTTCAGACACAAGCTGAGCTGCGTGGAACGGTTTATTTTTTCTGCTTTAATTATACCATTTTAAAAAACAAAGACAATGCTATGGCCTTCTCAAAAGTTTTGTAGTAAATCTAACAATAAAAGTAAAAGCTTCGCGGGGCGGTGGTGGCACACGCCTTTAATCCCAGCACTCGGGAGGCAGAGGCAGGCGGATCTCTGTGAGTTCGAGACCAGCCTGTTCTACAAGAGCTAGTTCCAGTACAGGCTCCAAAGCCACAGAGAAACCGTCTCGAAAAGCCAAAAAAAAAAAAAAAAAGTAAAAGCTTCTACCCCAGCTAAGACTCCTAGCAATAGCAGATACACAGCCTGAACTGGCTATCTCTTGTGACCAGATTGGTGCTTAGCCCAATTGGCATCAGAGAGGCTTCATCCAGAAACTGATGGAAATAGATGTAGACCCACAGCCAAACATTAGGCAGAGTTCAGGGAATCCTGCAGAAAAGTTACTGTGTTGGGAATTAGCTTGATACGGGAAATAACCAGGCCAGCTGAAAGATAACAATTATATTTTTAATGGTTATAAGGGGAAACTCACGCCACAAGGTTGGGGAGTGTGACTTCCTCTGTGTCCCCCAACTCTGGAATGCCAGAGCCATATCCTTGTTGTTGTTTTCAGCTTTCTAAGGCCCTGGGAATATTTGAGCCTCACATTGGTATGCCAAAATATGTTTGTTTGTTTGTTTTCACTCTTTGCTCTTTAGGGGCCCACCACCCAGCTCCCAAAGAATCACATGGAGTCTTATTCTTATGAAAATTACTTACTTAACTTGACTTATTCCTAGCCTTTCCTTTTTGGCATGAGATGCAGTTTGACACAGGGTTTCTCTGTATAGCTTTGCAGGGCGTTCTGAAATTCATTCTGTAGACCAAGCTTAGCCAGCTTTTCTTAACTTAAATTATCCTATATACCTATTGCCTCTGGGCTTGTACCTTTCTTTATTTCTGTGTATCTTTTCTCTCCTTCTTATTCTGTGTCTGACTGTGTGGCTGTGTGACTATGTAGCTATGTGACTGGCCTCCAGCATCTTCCTCGTCTTCTCCTTTTCTTGTTCATCCATTTTCTCTTTTTCTTTTTCTATTTATTCTTTCTGCCTGGCAGGCCCTCCTATCCCTCTCATGCCTAGCTATTAGCCATTCATCTCTTTATTAGACCAATCAGGTGTTTTAGACAGGCAAAGTAACACAGTTTTACAGAGTTAAGCAAATGCAGCATTAAAGAATGCAGCACATCTTTACATCATTAAACAAATATTCCACTGCATACATGAATGTAACACATGTTAGTTAATATTTACCCATGTTAATATTCCACAACACCCTCTGGCTCCTACAATCCTCTCAGTCATGATGGGGAAGCTCTGTTAACCAGTCACACCCAGTTGAGGCGTGGCTACCTGGAATCGAGGAAGAAAAACTGAGAAGGACCAGGTGCGCGCACTCTGGGCGATTCCCGCCCAACACAGAGGAAGTCGCGCTCCCCATTCTTGTGGCGTGAGTTTCCCCTTATAACCATTAAAAATATAATTGTTATCTTTAAGCTGGCCTGGTTATTTCCCGTATCGAGCTAATTCCCAACACTTGGCGCCCAGTTCGTGGAGCCATAGAGCCTCTGGCAGCTCTGGCCAGCTGCAGCCACACCACTTATTTGGGCATAGACTGCTCTCATGGGAGGCCGAAGCAGAAAAGATTTTATTTAGTTATTATGTATGCAGTGTTCTGCCTACATGTTCGCCTGCATGCCAGAAGAGAGCACCAGATCTCATTATAGGTGATTGTGAGCCACCATGTGGTTGCTGGGAATAGAACTTAGGTCCTCTGGAAGAGCAACCAGTGCTCTTAACCTCTGAGATACCTCTCCAGCCTCCAAGGTGCTCAGTTCTACTGCAACTTAGTATGCTATGTTTTGTTGATACTCATGGGAGATCTGCCCTTTCCTAGATGAGTGGATTGAAGGTGGGAACAGAAGTGGGCGGTGGTAGGGACTGGGAGGAGAGGAGGGAGAGGAAACTGCAGTCAGGATGTAATATGTAAGAGAAGAATAAATAAAATAAATAAAAATTTTAGAAATATATAAAAAAAGAAAATAAAAGCTTCTACTATACAATGCCAATTATCAATGATAATTTAGATTTTCAATGAACCCTTTCTGCAGGAAGGAATCAGTTAAATGTGTTAAGAGACAGCCAATAGAGTGGGAGACGGTCTTTGGCAGCTATACATCTGACAGAAGATTGATATCCAGAACTTACAAAGAATTAAAAACAATAAACGAGAAAACAAACAATCCAACAAAAGTGGGCTCATGAAATAAACTGACAGTTTGCAAAAGATGAACTACAAATGAACTACAAACATAGGAAGAAGCATTTAGCCTCACTAGCCGTGGAAGAAGTGCACACCTAAGTTATGTTGAGATTCAGAAAGTCAGTCAGTGAGAACCAACAACATATACTGTAAAGTAAGGATGCTGGTGTCCTGGTCGCTGTTCTATTGCTGGTAAGTGACAATGCAAGCAAGACAACTCATACACAAGAAAGCTTTTAACTGGGGGACTTGCTTAAAGTTTCAGAGGTTTGGTCCATTGTCTTAGTTAGGGTTTCTATTTCTGTAAAGACACACCATGACCACAGCAACTCTAATAAAGGAAAACATTTAATTGGGACTGGCTTATAGTTTTAGAAGTTTAGTCCATTATATTCTTGGCATTGTATAAGCAGACATGGTCCTGAAGAAGGAGAAGAGAGTTCTATATCTTGATCCACAGGCAGCAGAAGCAGCTGTGTGCCACACTGAGAACAGTTTGAGCATATGAGACCTCAAAGCTTGCCTCCATATGACACACCTCCTCCAACAAGGCCACACCTACATAACAAGGCCATTTCTCCTAATCATGCCACTCCCTAGAGGCCAAGCACTCAAATAGTCTATGGGGACCATTCCTATTCAAACCACCATATTTAGTATCGTCATGAGAGGAAGCATGGTGGCACACATGGTGATGAAGCAGTAGCTAAGAGATGCATACTAGTCTAAAGGCTGAAAGAGAGACTCTGGCCTGGTGTGGACTTTTGAAACCTCAAAGAGCACCCCCAGCAACACCCTTCCTCCAACAAGGCCACACCTCCCAATCCTTCTCAAATAGTGCAATTCCCTGTTGCCTAATCATTCAAATATATAAGCCTATGGGGCCATTCTTATGCAAACTACCACAGTGGGAAACAAGGAATCCTGTACACTGCTAGTCGGAAGATAAACGAGTCCACTCTCAATGGAAACTAGTATGGAGGTTTCCCAAAACCTAAAAGTAGATCAACCATGTGACCTAGCTATACCACTCCTGAGTATTTCCCTAAAGGAGTCCAAATCAGCACACCACAGAGACACCTGCACACCGATGTTAACTGCAGGCTCAGAATAGCCAAGTTGTGTAAACAAGCCGTGTGTACAGCAGGGGAATGAATAAAGAAAATGTGGTCTATGTACATAATGGGGTGCTTGTCAGCTATAAAGGAGAATGGAATTACATCATTCGTAGGGAGATGTTTGTAGCTGAAGACTGTCATAGTAAGCAAATTCCCTGTGGAAAGGGAAGAGGGAGGGATAAGAAAAGGCAGTGTAGGGGTAGCAGGTATCAGAGAATATGCATAATATACAGTATTTATTTGGGAGTTTTTTCTAAATTAATACAAAAACAGAAATGTTTACAGGAACAATCATGTCAAAGATTTTGACAGATCTGGTTTCTGGGAGCTGGGAGGTATTTTTGTTTATAAGTTTCTTGAGAGAGGAGAATCCTTGGTTTTCATATCCTACATAATAATTTATATTAATAGATGACTCTTGGTAGGGGGCAGGTGTTACAGTTTGTGTGAACACAATGACTCAGAATGGAACTGATTAACCAAAGCGTGAATCACAGGCTCTTAGCCAAGTTATAGACGTCCAAATTTGAGGGAAGAGGAGGAGGAGGAGGGAGGCTACTTCAACAATGTCAATGATTCAATCAACCTTGCCTGCCTAACAGAGTCTCAGGAAGAATGGTGAAGATGTGGTATAGTGAGTTTTGGCACTGGGAGAATTCTTCATTCTACAGTACACTAATGGGTTGAGCAGGTACCGCGTCCTTTTAAATGGGACATTCTCAGTGGTGGGGCCATCACAGGCTTGTACTTTGTGCTTCTTCTGATGCTACACTTGAATTTGTCTTCTTTTATAATAAAACATTAATCAAAAAGACTGGAGCTGGGGCCTTATGAGAGAGCATACTGGCTAAAGACACTTGCCACTAAGCCCAAGACTCAAGTTTGGGTTTCAGAATCCATATGGTAGAGAGAGAACTGATTCCAGCAGGTGTTCCTCTAACCATAACACATATTCTGTATTCCACAACCCTATCCTCATACACACTCACACATACAAAATATTTGCAAAGCAAAATGTAAAGTAGTGGGCTGAGGCTGGAGTCATTGGCAGAGGGCTTGCCTGGTGGACCGAAAGCCCTGGGTTCAATTTCTAGCACTGCCTAAATTGGGTGTGGTGGTGCATGCCTGTAATGCCAGCATACAGGAGGCTGAGACAAGCTTCTCTTAGCAAAAGGCAACCATAGTGTGGCTGCATCTGAACTCTCATCAGCTCCTGTGGAATTCAGCACTCGGTTAAGGCAGTCTTTGGGGATGCTCCTCCATTAGGCTCAGTTTTGCTGGCCCCTGGAGGCAGTTTTCCTCATTGCCCTTCTATGCCTCACCCCCTCTTTATGTTCCCCGAGCCCCCTTTGAGTAGTAGTGACTTAATGAACTTGGGTTCAGTAATAGCTGGGATCTACAAAGTTGTGGCTGGTGGGCAACACACAGGAATCTGGGGGAAAACTCAGGAAGGACGATCTCACTGTGACAAGACGATTAAGGCAGTAAAGTCAGCTTCAATTTGTAAAGACCTAAGTAATAATATTTGACCTTGAAGTGCTAGTGCATGTCAGATGAGATTTGATTGCAGAAGCTCTCTTTGTGCCTTTATATGTGTATTTGTTTATTTTGTGTACTCTTACTGAGTCTTTTCCATTTTTAACCTTCTACCAAGTGTGTTTCAGGGATGGCAATCTGATTGCCAAGCTCGGCAGCAAGTCCCTTCACCCACTGGGCCATCTTACCAGCCTTGTAGAAAATTTTAAAGTCAACTTTCAGAATTATTTCATGAAGCAACATGAAGTAAGGAAGCATGGTTAGCATGGGAAGTGCTTAGACGCAAGTTTAAGTGAGACTTCTTCAGGTCACTTATAAAACCTTGAAAGGAATACTTTATCACAAGCGAAACTGGCCAGCGGAGGTCAAACACTGGAAATTCTGGAGCTGATATCCTGAGTTTGGATTTGAGTTCTCTGCAAATCACAACAGTATCGCATGCTATTCTGTGTGATGTGGGTCTTGAGACACAGTGGCTGAGTGCACCACAGATGCTATTGCTGAACTTTCTCAGATTCTTACAGGCAAGGTTTGTCCTTATCTCCCAATCAATTAAAATGGACAGACTTTTTTTTTTTTTTTTTTTTTTTACCAAACCTGTTATATTAACTGTTCTTGATGTTAGTGCTTCCCTGAATCACTGGAGATCTAGGGGTTTGGGATGTGTTTATTTTGCTGGTCCTGGCACCCCAATACCCCATATGTAGAACACAGTGGTCTCTTGATAAATAATTTTTGAACTCTGTGTTGAATTTGTCGCTGAGGGACTATTTTCTTCATACTCTGAAAGCAAGTAAACTGGATCTGTTTAAGAGAATACAAACCACCCCCCCCTTTTTAACATTACTTTAGGTATACAACCATGAATACTTTTGAAATTAGAGAAGAGTAAGTCTATGGTATTTTCCTTAAAGTAAGCAACACCCAATTAAGAAAAAATTTTAGGCACAATGGCATTCAAAAATAATATTGTAAGATGGGTCAATTTAAAAATATAGTCAAAGGCATGTCCCTTGGCCATTAATCATGATGTCCACGCTGCCTGTCTTTTCCACTCAACAAACCAACTTAAGATTAGTATTTTAACATTTGCATCTCAATTTTTCATATTCTTGTTTCTCTATCCATTTCATTTGTAAGCCACCTTAGGATTTCTCCTTGGCTGTATAGGCAACATTTGGGGCCCATCAAGAGCAAAGTAGGCCATGGGGTAGCCTACAGTCCTGCATGCGTTCAGGTGCTCTTTTCCGCAATGTCTTCGGTAGCTACCGGCCATTATTGAACACAGCCCCATCCCAAGACCTAACGTGAATACGATGACCAGTTCGCTTTAAAATGTACTTTCAAAAGACACTCTACGCTGTCTCGTGGGAAGTGACATTCTGTAATTACCTCCTCCTATCAAAAGAAAAACAATTCCCAGAAATTAATGAATACAGCAAGAGTCTACCTCCTATCTTAATTCTATCTTAATTGCAAAAGTGGATCAATTAAAAAAAAGACTATGCTTGCAAAGACCCTCTCTTATGGTTTTGTCTTGGAGCTCCCTCATCATCAGTTCAATGTATACAAGCATGAGATGAGTGAATTCTTACCTTCTGAGATGAGATAAACCAACTCCACCAGCAGTGCCCCTGTGAAACAGGCTAATCCATGAAACAGCGTCAAAACATTCACGGAAGTTTCTCTGAAGGTGCTTGGAATGAATCTGTGTATTGCCATAGAGACTGGGAGAACAAGAAGAGGCCATAATTTAGGACTCCACCTAAGTCACGTTGATACACTATGTCCCAATGAATGCCTACCATGCATCCAATTTACCAAGGAGCAAAATGTATGCATGGGACTTTGTTAAGGTTAGCACCCAGGTAGGATATGATGTAGTTTACAGTTAACTACAGTATGATAGGAACTTCAGTAAAATATTACAGCATACAGCCTCATACAGCTGCCAGGAGAATCTGATTGCCTGGCAGGTGAGTGCTAGAATGGCTTCACCAAATTTCATCCGATCTTGAATATTTCTGATGCATTTGTATCAAGGTGTGAGCTGTTCTGGATATCACTCCTGTCATGAAGTCTTTGCTTGAGATTCCCATGACCAATGGAAAACTTGAATTTATCATAGAAAATTTGTACAGGGATTCTGGAGTTAAATAAGAATGATCTAAAATCACACAGCAACCATTTATTAGCCCTGTGACCACATGTGAGTTTATTAATCTAAGTCTCAACATCTTCCTATTTGAAATGTGTATATTATCATTACTCACAGACAGAGAGGTATGGCTATATCTGATGTACTATCTATAACATGCTATGTTTGATGCTGTCTTATAAGTTTAGTACCTTTATTTATCTTTTCTTTTTATTCTTTTTATTAATTCTGTGAGAATTTTATATAATGCGTTTTGATCATATTTGTGCTCAACTTCCCCCCAAAACTCCTTCCAGATCTACCTCAATTGCTTACCTCCCACCCCTGCAGCATCCTATCTTCCTTTTTTGTTGTTGTTTTGTAACTCACGGACTCCAGTTTGTGTGGTTCACATCTCTTGCATGTGAAGCCATCCCTGGGAGCACCATTGACCTACCAGGAGTCACACCTTTAAAGAATACTGAGACTCCATTCCCTAGAAGTCATTCTCAGTTAGGGGTGGGGACCGAGACTTATGAATTTTTCCTACTCAGTAATGTAAAGTTGACTGGCTTTGGTTTTTTTTGCAGGGACCCACAGCTGCTGTGAGATCATGGGTGTAGTGATCCTGTCATGTCTAGAAGACACTTTCCCTCTGGGTTCTCCAATCTGGCTCTTACAATCTTTGCACCTCCTCTTCAGCAGTGATCTCTGATCCTTGAGATGAGTGTGATATAGATGTCTCATTTGTGACTGAGCAGAAAACTGGTTGCTGTTCTGGGCACTTTGATCAGCTGTGAGTTTTTGTGCTAAGGTTAGCTATCTTAAACAGTATTTATCCTATCCGTGCAGGGCACTGCACAAAACCCTCTGTATACATTGGCCATGTCCTGGTTAGCCCAATTGTCAACTTTGCACAGGTTAAAGTCATCTTAGAGAAGTAGCCTCCACTGAAGAATTGCCAAAACCAGAATGGCAGATGGGAACCACTTGATTATTAATTGATATAAGAGGACTTTGCATACTGTCGAGGGGGAAGCCATCCTTAAACAGGTGGTTCTGGGCTGTGTGAGGAAGCTGGCAAGCCTAAACCAGCCAGGGAATGAGAAGTGTGGTGAGATTCTGTGCTTCAACAAATAAAGCTTGCTTGAAGATCAGAGTGAGGAGCTAGCCAATAGTCAGCCATAGAGGCCAGGCAGTGTGGTACACACCTTTAATTCCAGTACTTGGGAGACAGAGGCAGATAGATCTCTGTGAGTTCAAGGCTACTCTGGGCTACATAAAATCAATCA
>JAQHUG010000135.1:4623776-4637742 GCA_028555095.1 Dicrostonyx torquatus
GCTGGAGAGGCTGGAGAGGCTGGAGACACAGATGGGCATTTAACAGAGTTCACTGATCTTACAGATAACTGGGTTTGATGCCAGCACCATCATGGTGGCTCATATCTGTCTATTCCGGGGATCTGACACCCTCCTCTGGTATGCAGAGGAGTTGCATCCAGGTGGTATATAGACATACATTCAGGCAAAATAAAATACTCATGCATAAAATAAAAATAAACTCTTAAAACTTGCCCTGTGTTTAAAAATACTTTAATTTGCTTTGCTCTTAGTTGCATGCTCCTTTGTTGGGGAGAAACTACCCTCCATCTCTGTATTGTTTTTCTTTGGACCACTGATCTCATTTCAGGAGATGGGACTCGGTCTTTCTTAATTTTTGAAGATAAAAGAGATCATTCTTTTGACACAATCAGATCCATGCACTTCTCTCTATAAGGCATCAAATACTGCTTCAGATGGTGCACTAGATCCATCTACTTCACTCCAAACTTAATTCCAATTTAATGTTAACTTTAAGACCTGAGGATATCAATGTGCCTTTATTAGACAAATGGACAACGAAGAAGAAAACTTAACTGCAGCTGATGTCTGTAACAGTGACTCCTTTACCTGTTTCACAGTTCTTTCTGTTAAACATTTCGCAATGGACAGATAGTATGTTTCTTGGGAAAATTCATCAGTTTGAAAACCTCACAGAAAATAGGAATTCCAACCAGGCCAAGCCTCAGATTCTGGTAGTCCCAATGCTCTGGAAGGGGGGGCTACCATATGCACAAGCTCAAGGTGGTCCATGACTGTAATAGCATGAATGTATTTAAAAGTAGAGTAGAGAAAAGGGAATATAGAGTGAGCCCTACTCTCAGTTAATGGTACTGAGCCAGGACTTTGCTAATCTCCACTTCCTTTCCAACCCAAATGGAAACTTCATAGGACAACCATTATGTGAAGTAGTAGAAGGTACTGGTTACGGAGAAAGAGGCCAATACCTTGTTTGAACTGTATTACAACAGGCTTTCTGTTACAGTCAGAATTTTCAGGTTATTTTAACATAGATCTTACAAGTATTTGGATATATTTTGTCTGCATTTCAATTTAAATGATACTCCAAAGCTAAGAGAATTGTATTCTCAGACTTTGCATGCCAGTTAATAGTAATCTTAATTGGGCTCCTTTTAATCCGATTAATACTGACCTGTGTCAGCGCTCACTACGTAATGCCACAGGTTACATAATTGTAATCAATGCTAAGGAAAGGAATACTCATGGTGTAAACAGTTTTGTACTATGAAAGTCTGAAACAAAGTATGGCAGTTACGACGGGATACATTGCAATGATATTTCCAACTTTAGAAGTTTGGTAAATTAAGGTTGACCTTTTATTAGGGAATTTAATCTATTAGCACCACCCACTTCACTTGAATATGAAAATTCCTGAAGGAAGAGCAACTGAATAGTGTAGGAGTGGGAGGGACCCTGTGAGAAACCACGGCTCACTATAGCAACAAGAGGAGCTGTTGGGTGATGTTCACTGTCAACTCTCCAACATCCAGAACTTTATTGGGAATTAATCCCTGGGCATGTCTGTAAGGGGTATTCCTGATCTACCCTATTCTAGTTTCATCATTTTGCTGCAACAAGCAACTTGATCAAAAGCAACTGGGGGTGGGGCTTGGGGAAGGAAAGGGTTTATTTGGCTGTTACTCCAAGTCACTGTTTATCCCCATGGGAAGTTGGAACAGGAACTTGAAGCAGAAACCTTGGGAAATGCTGCTCGCTGACTCATTCAAGGCTCTTACGTGCTAGCTTTTCTATATAACTCAGGACCACCTGCCAAAGTGGTGCAGGAGACTTGTCTGTTCAGTCAATCATGTTTTAAATAAATGCTGATTTGCCAGGTAAGAAGTGTGGGCGGGTCAACCAGACAGGAAGTAGAGGCAGGGCTAGGAGAAAGTCTGGGAAGCAGGAAGCTTTCCTGGCATTCCTGCACAGACCACCAAGGAGGCAACAATGTAAGCTGCCCAGCTGAGAAAAGGTACCGAGCCATGTGGCTAACATAGATGGGTTATAGATAAGTTATAATAGCTAGTAAGAAGCCTGAGATAATGGGCCAATCAGTTAATAACCTAATGTAGACTCTCTGTGTGATTTTCTTTGGGGCTTGCTGGCTGTGGGGTACTGGGCGGGACACAAACCCCAACGAGCAGGACCCTCAGGTTACACCAAAGGATGCTTCTGTCCATTGTCCAGCATGGATGAAGCCCTCCTACATCAATTAGTAGTCAGGACAATCCCCTATAAACTTGCAAGAAGGCAAATGTGATCAGGCCATTCCTCAAGGGAGCCTTCTCTAAGCTCTAGGGACACACCCTTGAAGTAGGCAGCATCAGTCCGTGGGCTGGAGTCCCAAGCTGAGTAAGAAGAAAGCCAGCTGACTGCCAGCATTCCCTCTCTCTGCTTCTCTGTGATACACTGCGACCTGATGCCTCTTTCTCCTGCATGCCCTCAAGGCATGATCCCAAGAAGTCTTTCATCCTATGAGTTGTTTGCATCAGTTATTTAGGTCATACCTTTAAGAAAAGTAACCAGTAAAGGGGCATTTTATTTACTTTCTGTTGCTAATTGAAAACAACAGTAAAGGTTTCAAATTAGTGATGATAATTTAACTATAATCTAATAGTCACATGAAGTTGAATAATTGAAAAATATTAATAATTCAATGATAATAATAATAGTATAACACAAGATTAAATACCTGAATTTAAATGGCACTATTTTGATGAGCTTTGATATATTAAATTATAGTTTATGATGTACCTAAAAATAATATGTACACGACGATGCCCATGTTCATACTAGGAACTCACAAATATATGCCCATTCATAATTTATATGACTATGTACTTCACTCATATTTTCAGGCATTTGAGTTCAAAGTGGAAGGAAATTTTAGTATTAGACTCAGTCAATTATGTAAATTGGTATTAGAAAGTACCCTTGGTTTGGCTTTCATGTCCTGGCGAAACTTGTTCATCTTCCATAATCATAACCAGAATATGGAAAACCTACCCAAATATCTAGTTTAAAAGATGCAGATCATCCTACTTTTATATTCCCATAGCAAAACATTATGCAAATAAATGAACAAGTATGCAAATGAATGAACAAGTATGCAAATGAATGAATGAATGGAGTCTGGCTTAGAAAGAACTAAATTCACTATTCCATACCCAGGGGAGCAAAGCTCGATTTCTTTTGAAGTAAGTCTAGCTTTCTTTTTTCCTGCCCAACAGGTCTTGTTACCGATTTTGCAGGGGGATGATTTAGTTCATCAACAACATCAAATGATGTACTATATAATTCTCCCACCTTTATTCATGAGAGCATCCCTAGCAGAATAGTCACGATTTTAAATACGTCATAGAGAAAGTTGATCCAATTTAAACTGAACTTAAGATGTTTTATTCTAAGGAGGATTTCTAATTAAGCTCTTGTAGCTGTGGTGTTGGTCTGTTTCCCCAACGTGGGCCAGGTTTAAAATTTTCGTGCATAAGTCTGGTAGCTCTGTCTGTAAGTATCATGATACTTGTATAAGACTGCCAAGATTTTTGACATTTTGTAACATCAATGAACCCTCGCTCTCACCGTATGCTTCTTTATTCTGTTTCAATCGTGAGCTCATTGAAGTCAAACACACAAAGTTCTATCTAACTTCATTTGTGTCTTCAAAGTTCAGAAGAGAATTCTGGGTCTGCTCTAAATAAAACTGTTTTCTTGGATTTCTGCGTTCAGACATAAAAGGCATGTTTAAAGCTCAGAGATTATAAAATAAAATATTAAGATCTACAGTTTGCTAAATGCTATTACAATAGTGACAGGCCTACCTGGTGAGAACTAAATTCTGGAAGCTTCTGTGTTAAAGATGTCTGTGTGGATGACTATAGTCACTATGATAATTTTAGTCACCTTCAGTTCTAACCAAAACCAAACATCCAGTAGTGCTCTGATTGGCAGAATCATGCTCCTCAGCTTCAGGAATACCAGGAAACCCACATGAAGCTACGAATTGGGTACAGTAAAATAGCAGGGAGTGTGTGTGGCTGAAACACCATGGTCTCTAGTCTTTAAGAAGAGACACAGCAGGTTAGCTAGCTGGAAGAGGAAGTCTGAAATCTGCCCTTTACTGTTGCAAAATAATCATGTCTCAACTATTGACTACCATGTCCATTTGCCCTGTGTGATATTTCCCAGGAGTTCCCATTTTTAATTAATTAATTTATTTTATTTGTTTGCCTACCAAAGGACAAAATGGTGTCCCCTGCAAATGACGGTCCATTATCACTAATGCTCCTAGCACTTCCACTGAGTATCGGGACTGTGTTCTGGGTACCCATGGTGCGCTGGATGCTTTCAAATCTCACATAACCAAGTGACCCAAGATTTATCTAGATAGGTTACACCGCTTGAAGAAATCCAAATCTAGCAACGTGCAGACAAGAGAGCTTAGGTATTTGTGTCAAAGTCACACAGTAGCCGTTCAGTGGCAGAGAGCACACCGACTTCCCTGTCACCCTTGCCCTGTGGCTCCCTGACAATGCCTTATTGAACACGGTTGGAAGGACATACCCAGCAGAAAGGACTCCCTGACTTTTCCTCCATGAACCAGATGGATTTTGTTTTTTGGATTAATGTATGTGTCCTAAGGAAGCTATCTTAAATGGTTCCACTTTGAAAATCATTGCCATACCTCTTACTATCTGAAGAATTACTATACAGAGGCTGTGAATCAGAGAATTAATTTTTTTCTCTTTCAGGGATGGAGACAGAACTTGTGGCTTTATTCATGTTAGGGAAGCACATTAGAGACGTGTCTCCACGCTCACAGTGCTAATTTTTAATAAATTTTGTTACTGGTTCAGAAATTAAAACTATTAATTTTTTGAGATTCACTAAGCACCTTTTCTCTTTAAGAGCGCACTAGAGACTAACTTAAGAGCAAAGAAGGCCCTACTGAAGGAAAGTCCATTAGTGGTGCTCGGAGTTTCACTGTCTCTTTCTATCACTGTGCCTTCCACAGAAGTGTAAAAGGATGGATTGAAGATGTTGTATTGATGTCTGAGTAAAGACTCAGGGACCTGGAAGCTACCACTCATAAATTTATTTATTTTGAAATTTGTGAAAACTGTATGCCTACTCAGGAGTATGTAGC
Organism: Dicrostonyx torquatus; assembly: GCA_028555095.1. Lineage (NCBI taxonomy): Eukaryota > Metazoa > Chordata > Mammalia > Rodentia > Cricetidae > Dicrostonyx > Dicrostonyx torquatus. The sequence goes on from JAQHUG010000135.1 coordinate 4,628,983, forward strand.
TAGTTTAACGGGCTCTTTTCTGTTTTGGCGTTGCAAACAATTTTCTCAGAATCCCACGTTGTACTTACTAATGCATGCTGACAGGAACGGTGCGTCTCTCTTAGAGGGAAGTAGACAGTTGCTGAAGTAATCTATGAAGGGAGCCAGAATTAGTAATGGCAGGATGCTGATGACATTCATTAGTGCAATTGGCAGAGGAAATCCGCCCAAGTTCCGGTTGGAATTCATGGTCTGAAGATAGTATCCTGAAGGGATCTGCGTTCGAGGAAGAGGGGAGTTAGCCAGTGGCTTACCTTTGGAGGAGGGTGCTCTGTCAGATGCCTCCCCGCTCATGTCTCCTGTATAACAGGAGACATGGATGTCCCTTTGTTTTTTCCAGACCCAGGTCTGATCCCAGAGGCCATGCTCAGTCCAGTGGCAATGCTACTGATTCTGAGAACTTTGTTTTGACATTTAGTCCACCTTCATGACTTTGTTATCAAAGCCACAGGTAAGGAATCAAGTTTCATAAATTCTCCAAACTCAGATGGACTAAGTTTTCATGAACATTAGAGTACAAGTCACCAGAAAGTGGGAAAGGGTGTCTGCTTTCACTCTGATGAAGCAAAAATGAGGACCTAGAATAGAATTTCTAAATGACATCTAGGTTGGCAACAAAATAGGATTTATTTATTTTTTTTTCCAAGAGGGAACAATGGAGAGACATATTGCTCACTGTAGGCTGTATCTGCGAGCTTCCCACAAGGGTTTTGTTTCTAGCCTCAGTCAAGCAACAAGAAGAAACAAGACCAACTTGTCTGTGCTTGTGGCTTCTCTTTGACTGCTTTCATTGACGCTTTATGTGTATGGGCTCTTTCCCCTGCATGTTTGTCTGTGTGCAGCATACATGCAGTACCGACAGGCCAGAGAGGGTGCCAGATCCCTCTGGAACTGGAATTACAGAAGGTTGTGAGGTGCCACATGGGGGCTGGAAGTTGAATCTAAGTCCCTCATAAAGAGCAACAAATGTTCCTTGTGGATGGTCCATCTCTCTTCAGCCCTGTTACTTTAAAAATGATTCTGGTGTGCCAGTTGTTGTGGTTTCCATGTGAAATGTTTAGCCACCCCAAAGAAAGATGCTCGTGGACACTTGGTACCCAGAGCCTGGTGATGTTTTGGGAGGTCGTGAATCCCCCGAGACTGGGATGCTAACTGGAGAAATTGCACAACACGGGGTGAGTTTTGAGGTTTGATGGCTGTCTCCATCTCCTGTCTGGTCTAAGTTTTCTGACTGCAGATGCAATTCTGCCAACTGCTTCCTGCCCTCTTTGTCATAATGCTGTGCCTCTTCTTGAACTGGGAGCCAAAATGAGCCCCTCCTCCTTTGAGCTGTGCCAGGTATTTTATCACAGTGATAAGACAGGTCATTGAGGGGCTGGAGAGATGGCTCAGTGGATATGAGCACTGCCTGCCCTTCTGGAGGACCTGGGTGCAATTCCCAGTACTCATATGACAGATCCCAACTATCTGAAACTCCAGTCTGAGGATCTGACACCTTCACACAGACATACATGCAGCAAAACACTAATGCACATGAAATAAATAAAGAAATCTCAAAGAAGAAAAGAAAGAAAGAAAGAAAGAAAAAAGAAGAGTGACTGATATACTAGCTCACCTCAACAGAAGCTGTGTGGAACAGGCCTCTATATTAATACAAAAGATGACAGACGTTTTAAATTTCCTTTGCTCCACCTCATAGTCTCAATAGACCAAAAACCTTCTTCATAGTTAAGAAAACCCACATAATAATTGGCAAGTCCCATGCTAATTAAATCCCTAACACTAGCTTCTGGTCTCTTCCTATATGCCAAGCCCTGAGGAGTCACGATACTGGAAACAAGACATACAGCTCACGGCATGGGCATTGCTTCACGCTCTCTTAAGTGTCGTTAGTGGCACATAAGATGTTTGTAATCCCCAGCAGCAACCCAAGCCACTGAGAGGCACAGATCTAAGGCCTGCTTGCCACTCCCTCGAGGAACGGCTTTTGCAAACTTTTTCATACAGTAGTAGAACTGACAGGAGAGTCCTGCCTTCCCATCACCCTAGGAGAGACACTCTGCTCAAACCCCACATCAGAGCTTCTCACTGAATTCCTCACTGACCCCTTCTCTCTAGTCAATTGTACAAGCTGGGAGCTCCTAAAGAGTGTTGATAGAGTCAGTGCCGTTGGTAACCAACTGACCAGTGGGGAAAGACAACTCTTGCTCTGTCATCTGCCCAGACACAGGGCTGGACCACATTTTCTTATGACTTCTGCCTGTCTGCATACAACACGTCTTGATGATAATTTATCTCCCAGCTATTAATGGGATATTTGGGGTAATAAACAGGCCCTGCTTTGGTTGAGCTCCAGACGGCAAGAGTGAAGGGTGCATTAGCTACTTCTGCTCTGCTTCCATGCAGTTATCACACGCACCCCAATCTGAGGGAAATGAACGATGGATGTGTGGTTTAAAAAGTGCTGGCAGCTGAATAAGTTTAAGACTGAGTGGCTCCTAGCATCAGAGCAAGTTTCTGTTACTGATTTCAAATGAGAATTATTGTTAATAGGAATAAAGTTATTATCGGCATGAATCACAGACACTGAAGCCTGTTAACTTAATAATGTTGCAAATGTGTCATTAATCTTCAGTGAAGAGATATTAATATATTGCCTAATCCAAGAAAAGGCTGTGGTGTCTTGGAAGCTTGAAATCATTTCTGCTTCTGCCTCGAGTTCTGAAATCCTCCCCTTTTTAAAATTTTAAACACTTTTATTTCACACAGGCCTCTGAGTATTCAGAAGTAATTGCTGTCAATAGAGATTCATTTTCACCTTTGAGTGGCCCTAATGTCAAATGGCAACCTTGTCGGCCTTAATATCAACATATTTAAAATATATGTCTTGGACCTGAAGGTCAATAATTGCTACTAAATTTAAAATATGGAATTCTGGGGTGTTTTATTCCTGGTGCTTTGATTGCCTCTGGAAGCAAAATCTAGTCTTAGCCTATCCTAATGGAAACTCCATCCTATAGAAGGATGCTCTAACATTTTCTTTAGATTTCTAGCACAATATCACTCTATATAAGGTTGGTACCCACATAGTTTGTATCAAGATATTTTCATGACGCATCAGAGAGATGTGGGCAATAGTAATAGGCTTGGATATCAGCCTTGAGTTATGGCAACCATCCTGCCATACAGGAACAAATTCAAGGTTACTTAGTCTTTCTATTCTCTGGAACCTTAGGCATTTATTTATTCTAAATACAAGGTCTCAATGTACAGTCAGGTATCCAGCCTAGCCTTGAACTCACTATGTATCCCAGGCTGGTATTGAACCCACAGCAATCCTGCTGCTTTGGCCTCCCTAATACAGTGTGGTTATACACAGGAGTTGTTACATTAGCTGCTAAGTCTCTAATGTGTGATAATGACACATCATTATGATAATGATAATGACATGTGTGGCTGTGCAGACGTCCTGCGAGGATAAAATCAGATACCCAGAAGCCTAGTTGGTGAGATGCTCAGCTGGTCAGGGCACTGGCCCTTAAGGCTGACGATCTGAGTTTGATCTCAGGAATTCACATGGTAGCAGGTGAGAACTGACTCCTGCATGCTGTCTTTGACCTCCCCCCTTTCTGGACCATGGCAGGCATATATGTCCCTCATTAAATAAATGTAGATATTTGTAAGACATTTTTAAGAAGCTGTGGTGATTAATAAATTATCAATAAACACGAGCTTTTTTCAGTAAAATGGGCATTTATTTCCTTAAAATTTAGCTTACCAACTTTTTCTTTATTTGTACAGCCCACCCACGTTCCTGTAAATAACACTTCACCCATGAAAAAATAGTTCACTGGTGTGTGTGTGTGTGTGTGTGTGTGTGTGTGTGTGTGTGTACAGAGAAAGAAAGAGCAGAGAGAAAAGTAGATGGGCACTGTATGGGAAGAGGAAAGGGACAGAGAAGTGTGGAAGGGGACAAAAGCAGGTAATGTGGGGTGTGACTAAAACCAAATTTACCACAATGTCTTGTATTTACATCGAAATACAAAATATAGAACCTCTCACAGAAAAGGCTCAGGCTGAGTATAGAGAGAAATACAAATTTCTGCTCTACCATGAAGACAAGGAGTCAGCAATTTGTGGTCTTGGCACAGAAGGGTTTACAGCTACCTACAGACTGCTTAGTAGTTCGGTACTCAGCATTATCTTCTCAGGCCTAGGTGCCTTTTTAACAAGGACCACATAAGTGGGGAAGGCTTCTGCGATGTGTCGTTTTGAGGCCTGCTACTATGTGTACAGCCAGGAGGCCTCTCCTCATCTGCATGGCTCCCGTGCACCGTTTGGACCAGGGGTCGACAGCTTTCCTGTAAGGGGTCAGGTGATGATGATGTCCACATAGGGGTTCTTTGGTAACTTTTCAGTTCTGCCACCTTTGGACACGAGCAGCTGCAGATATAACAAACCTATCGGCCTGGTAGTGTTCTAATAAAACTTTATTAGTAGGCGGCGACATTTAACTTCCATATAATTTTTAAGCATAACAAACTACTCTTTGGTTTTTCCCGAATGATGTAAAATATTGAAGCCATGCTAACTTTCACTATATACAAAAATGAAAAGGAGCACCAAGAGATGGCTCTAAGGATAGAGGCACTTGCCACAGAGACATGGTGATCTGGGTTCAATCCTCAGAACCCACATAAATGTAGGAGAAAAAAAAATAACCCAACTTCTGATGTCCTCTGATATCTGTATGAACACAAACACATGTTTGCATCCCCTCCCACACCACGTACTGAGACACATGAAATAATGACAAATATTGTAAAAACGGGCCACGGACTGAGCTTAGCTGGGAGGCAGTGGTTTGCTGGGTGTATTGTTTGCTGTTCTGTTGCTGGGATAAAGCTGTGGACCAAAAGCTACTTCAGAAAGAGAGGGTTGCTGGGCGGTGGTGGCGCATGCCTTTAATCCCAGTGCTCAGGAGGCAGAGGCAGGCGGATCCTTGTGAGTTCGAGACCAGCCTGGTCTACAAGAGCTAGTTCCAGGACAGGCTCCAAAGCCACAGAGAAACCCTGTGTCGAAAAAAAATAAAAAGAAAAGAAAAGAAAAGAAAGAGAGGGTTTATTTTAACACAGTGCTCTAGAGGGACTGTGAACAACAAGGAAGAGTCTGGGCACGGTGGCAGAAGCAGAAAGCTGCCTGACCACACTTTCCCCTACACACAGGAAACCTAGAAAGACCAGAAAATGTAGTGAGGCTACAAACTCTCAAAATCCGCCCCCAGCGTTGGAATTCCTCCAGCAAGGCTCTGCCTCCTCAAATGCTGTCACCCAGTGGGGGCCAAAAATTCAAACACGTGAGCCTATGGAAGACTTTTCACATTTAAATCCTCCTCACCAGGGGTTACAGGAGCAGGCTTGGGCTGTTCTGAGAGTCACTGCCTCTTCCACAGCCTCCTTCACCACTCTTAACTGACACACTTCCTCGCAGCATCAAATCACTTAACTTTACAGATCTCTTCTTTAGCAAACAGAGCTGGAGTTAGGCAAATCTTCCCCATCCATCCTTCTGTGACTGCCGCATACAACTCAGGCATTAGCTTTCTAAATTCTACGTTGGAGTTGGAGCAGTCATCAAGAAAGTCCCGAGTTCGTTCAATGACTTTTATAATTGTCTCCTTCTGCTCTATTTATGACTTGATCTTTGACCATAGCTGCATGAATTTGTTTAAATTCACATTTATCTACAAAAGACACCTGGGGATTCGTGTTTCCTCTTTGATTTCCACCCAGCATAAGGACTGATTCCCTGAAGGATAATATGCGAGTGGGAAGGGAATCGGTTAGTCATAACTAAAAGTTAGTGAAGGCGGGGTTGCTTTCTAAAGGTTTAATGGGGTTGGGGAGAGGCTCAAATCTTTGGTTAAAGGGAGTTTGGGAATTGCCTCCGGGTCTTGAGATTCTAAGGACTGTGCAGTCTGAGACACCATTTGCTCCTTTCCCCTGACACTGATAGTCCTACGAGATGATCCCACCCAGGGTCTCCTCAGTAGTTTCAGCTTGACTGCCCTGAATTCTTCAAACCAGGGATGGCACTGTTCAGAAGGTAGAACAAAGGCTCGGGATGTGTTTGAAAGTGTCTGCTTGGGTGCTGTGACTTGTATGTGGAATGTCTCCCCTTCGTCTGCAGATGGTGGTGCTCTTTGGGAAGGTTGTGGACACTTCCGGAGGTGGAGGAAGTGTGTCATGGGAGGAGGGTTCATGCTTTCCTAGAGCCAGCCTCACTTCCTGTCTGCAGACTGTGACCGGTCTAATGCTGATGGTCCTTGCCACGCTGCAACAGATCCTACCCCTTCAAAGGAGCCAAGAAATGTCTTGCCTCCCGTAAGTGACTTTTGTCAGCTATTTCGTCACAGCCACGAGAAAAGTGGCTAATACAGGCTGAAGACACACGAGGTCGCTTTGTTGTCTTCGGTGTATGTCAACTGTCCTCCTTACCTGCATAAGACACATTCTGTATACGAGCTGGAAACCGAAGAGAGGCCAAAGGGTGGAGAAGACAAGTTCTGTGTCTTCCTCCTGGAGTTCTCTGCGGCGTCCACCGTGTATTTGCGTGGCACGGTCTGACGGACTTGTTCCATCTCGCCCAAGGTGGCAGTATGGCAGGCAGCATTTTCTGTGGGCTGTAACAACCACGCCAGAGACAGTCAGGAGGGAGCAACCTGCAAAGCATTGGAGACAGCAGGTGTTAGCCCAGAGATGGCTCCTCAGCCCTCTCAGACATGAATCAAGACCTGACGTTCCTGAGGACAAAAGGTGGTAAAAGTGGCTTCGAAGGGCTCCACTCCTGAGGAGTTGGGTTCAAAGGCACCTCTGGCAGAATAGCTTCCTGACGACCAGCCCAGGGTGCAGCCTGACAGCCGATGTAAAAAATGAAAAAGGTAAGATCAATGGGGACACATTAGAAAAGAAGTGACAACATACAACAGAGTAGAGAATTTCAGAGTCTTTAAGAAGTCTCTAACTTCGCTCATTAATGAATAAGAGAACCTGGGAATTCTTTTACATCTTTTACTCAGGAACCAGGGCTATTCTGTAAAATATAAATAGCCTTCATTTTACTTGGCAGGTAGCTGTTGGTTCTTTTATTTTTGACACAGAGATGAAGGCAAATGTGTTCGTTTCTTTGACTTTACCCTTGAATTTCAGATGTAAAATTAAATGTTGAACTCTTTAAATGCCTTTATGAATGTTGACAATATTACTGAAAAGCCAGGCCGTATTAGTTGACTTTTCCAGGATTTCCCTCCACGTTGGTATGGAGGATGCCTTAGCCTCAGAAATGTCATATTGTCTCAGTTGTTAGCAGTTGCCTGGTCCCAGTCATTTGAACTTCACCCTAGCTTCTTTTATGATTTTTAGATTGTACAGAAAATTTGTCTCTCCTGCTACTACGACAAGGAAAATACCCACACTGTGTCATCTAACTGTGTCATGTTGATTGTGACTTTGTTTTTCCCCCATAATACTCACTTGCACCAGACAAATCCTACAAATTATAGACGCTGAATTTTGGTTCCAGGAAAAAGTGCACACACACAAAACAAAACTGAGTTTCTCTCAGTAGGTCAGCCAGAGGCACTCAAAAGACAATTTGAGTGTCATCTTACTGTGTCCAAATTTCCCTTAAGAAAACCCTACGTAAGATGAACGCTACCAAGATTCATTTAGATGCCACACACTATTGGCTGTTCTATTTAAATAAGGAATATCTATGAACATCTCTTTTTATGGCTATGAAGTTGGCTATATTGATTCCATCTGATCTTTTCCGTAAGACCTGTAAGAGGCTGATTATGTCAGCCTTTGATTAATTGAGGAGCTGGGGGCCTGGTAATTGAATATGCACCCTTTCACCTCAAGTCACTGAATCAAATCCAGCCCAAATTGGTAGTGACCAAGAATGATTATACTTGTGACTCTCTGGTGGCCTCTGTGAAGTATCTTTAGGTCACATGGAAGAGCGCGGTGATAATTGCTGACAGGAGAGCCACTCAGATCCGCGGTCTTTGTCACCTCTTTCTGATCACTGTTCTCAAGCACAGAGAAAGGCTGAGGATTGGCCTAAGGAGACAGAAGCATGGAGGTGTTGCCAGACTTGTGTCCCTTAGAGAAGAAGTCACAAGGAAAGGGCTTCATTGTTGCAGCATGAACTGCTCCATCACGGTCAGAGCACAAGCTGCTCCATCATGAGGTATTCCTAGCCATTTCAGTGAGCTCACTTCAGGTTTAAGTAAAATGAGAACTGGGTGACTAGAATTGAACGTGGGCAGGCCTGGGCTAAATGACAACCTTGACATTTTCTTACAGCTTTGCTTGTGTTGCTGGGTGTGTGATGATGAAGCCTAGAGGTTGAAAGTGGGCAGGTCTGGGCTAAATGTCTTTACTTTGACATTTTTTTTACAGCTTTCCTTGCATGGCTTTTCAGCTCACAGTCTGTTTGGCTGTGCTGGCGAGTTTTATGCCAACAACACCAACTAGAGGCATCTGGCAAGAGGGAATCTCAGTTTGACATGATGTCCCCAGCAGACTGGCCTGTGGAGAGTTTTCTTGTTGATGACTGATGTAGGAGAGTCCAGTTCTCTCTGGGTAGCATCGCCGCTGTGTTTATGGTCCTGAGTGCTGGCGTCTGGGTGGTGCCGCCGTCTGGGTGGTGTCGCTG
>JAQHUG010000135.1:4687218-4702539 GCA_028555095.1 Dicrostonyx torquatus
GCACCATGTTAATGGCACAGCTCCACGCAGCTCTCTACAGCCTGCGGGTGTGTCTGGGGGAGTGTGTCTTAAATATTTATTAATACAGGAAAACTCAGCCAGTTGTGGGTGGTACCATCCCTAAGGAATGAGGTTATGGACTATATGAAAACTAGCTAAGTATGAACTAGTTTGTTGGTTTTTAAAATCGTTATTAATTAGTTCAATTTGTTTAGACCCACCACTGACAATGTGTGTGTGTGTGTGTTTGTGTGTGTGTGTGTGTGTGTGAGAGAGAGAGAGAGAGAGAGAGAGAGAGAGAGAGAGAGAGAGAGAGAGAGAACACGGATAAGTCAGAATGCAAGCCAGAGAGTGACCCAGGCAGCAGTTTCTCCTGGGTTTCTGCTTCAAGCTCCTGCTTGAAGTTCCTAGCCTGACTTCCCTCAAGGATAGACTAATCTGGAAGCATAAGCCAAATACATCCTTCCCTCCTCTAAGTTGCTCTTGGTCAAAGATTTTAGTCACTGCAAAAGGAATAAAAGTGGGACAGTCGTCAGTGGTGGGTCTAAAGAAATTGAACTAATTAATAACTATTTTAAAAATCAACAAAATACATGCCCCTTTGCTGTGAGCCCAAGTTTATTTCAACAGCCTTTATTTCATCAGTAACTGGGTGAAAGCCTATCCCAGAACTTTGCCATTTGACTTAAAAAGTAGAAAATGTATTAATTGTCCAAGCTCGTAGCTGCTCAATACACCGTGTTGTAGGAATCCAACTGTAGACTGTTCTGCAGAGAAATAAGCCTCATTTCGTAGGACATTCTGTTTTCTGCAGTAAAGACTGTGACAGAATGGTATGTAAGACTCTTGCTATCTGAGTCTAATTTCTCTTGCTAAAGACTAGTAATTTATAAGAAATATATCTTTTCTACAGTCGTGATAGACCCATCTGCCTATAAATTCTACTCTTCATATTCATAAACTAAGCAGGGTGTAAGTAAGATTTAATTATTTTTTTAACAATGCAATTATCACAGTTCTCTCTAGATTTCTATCTTCTCAGTCCTGTCCCTGTGGGTACAGTTGAAAGTAGAAGAAGAGATATTTCTCTATCTTCCTGGAGGCTAGAGTTAAAAAATTATCCCTAGATTTTCAAAATGTATATAGGAGAAAGAATAGAAAACTTAAGAATATATGGCTATAAATAGCTCTTTGGTTCTGGCTTTGTTGTTTCTTTAAACTCTGAACATTTTATTCTAGGGTCTTCATTGAAATATACATAATTACCTAAGCTTTGCAGTTTTTCAGACTTGCAGGGCCCATGTATTATTGCACCTGTGTAGCAGCTTTATAATTCAGTGGTAATTGAAGAGCAATTATTTTTCACGACACATGTACATTTTTATATCAGATTGTTGGCAGATATTCTTTATGATGATGTCGTCCTCACTAATGAGAAAATTAGAACAAGTTCTCTCGGAGAGCGAGGCGTCTCCTGCTAACCTGTTCCCTAGCTCCTGACACACATTTCAGGAAAACTTTTTGTACTGGAAAGCAACTTGTACAAATTTGCACAAGGCCTCCTCTGAAACTGGGGGATCATGGGAGGGATGGTGAACTGTTTCACAGGACCGGTAAGGGCTTGCTTGTCTAGTCCATATGATGGCCCTTAGAGCAAGTTTGCATAGACATTTCTGTGGATATTTAGATCACAAAAGTCTAAAAGAATTTTAAGTCCCCTCCTTCCACAGCACATGTGTGTGCAACCTACTGTGTCTACTTGGCATTGTGGGTATATACATGTTTCCAGGACTGACCCACTTGAGGTTGGAAAGGCTGTGTGGAAACCGGTCCCTGGAGAAAACTGACTTTCTCTCCCAGCAGTCAATGACTACCTGTTGCTCTTCTTCTAGGGGAGGAGTCCTGTGGAATTTCCACTGTCCATGTTGACATGTCTTCTTATATTGTCATTATGCTGATCTTCTTCAGGCCACCATGCTGTTGAGGTTTCATCGTGTATCTTCCTTGTCAAGTAGACACTATGTAGCAACAAGTGTCCCAAGCCTCTGGCTTTTACAGTCTTCCTGATCCCTCTTCCATTATTTGTGCTGCCCCTTAGTTGTAAACTTTTTTCTGTAATAGACGGAGACTTACAGAGATCCAAAATTGGTCAGAATGAAGAATTTAAGCTTTTCATAGTTACTTTCCAAAGAACAGATCTAGTGACTTACACAATAATTTGGTGTAAGACAAGACACCATAAGGCTGACATGTACACACTATAAACTTAGGTACCAAATCACTCAATTTAGACCATTTAAAACCAATCAAAATTCAACACACAGAGAGCATCTGCTCTCTGTCAGGCACATTGCCAGGAAGTAAGAAGCTAACTTTCCCTAACTACTGTAAGTGGATCAGATACCCTAGATTTGCCATATCTGCACAAATAGTAGTGACAACACTACCTCCAGAATAGGGGATGCAGCTCAGTTGGCAGAGTGCTTACCTAGTATGTACAAAGCCCTGGTTCCCCCAGTGTCACATAACTGGGATTACGCATTCGTGTAATCCAGGGCTCTGGAAATGTATGTAAGAGGCTCAGAAGAGGCATCGAAGCCGGGCGGTGGTGGCACACCCATTTAATCCCAGCACTCGGGAGGCAGAGGTAGGCGGATCTCTGTGAGTTCGAGACCAGCCTGGTCTACAAGAGCTAGTTCCAGGACAGGCTCCAAAGCTACAGAGAAACCCTGTCTCGAAAAACAAAAAAAAAAAAAAGAGGCATCAAGTTGGTAGCCTAGAAACAATGGGGCAAAAAGAGACACCTCAAAGACTCGCATCTGGTGAAGAGGTGCAGCTGGGCCAGGACAACAGATCCAGCGACTTTTATACATAGTACAAGGAGCTGGAGGAGTGGCTGAGGCTACTTAGTGGGGAGAGGGTGTGAGAATGGGCAAATTGAAGAATTTTGATATTGAAGACAGAAAACAGAGTTGCTTTCAGAGTGTGGGGAAATGAAAGTGTTGTGGGTGGAGATGCTTGAAGGGACGAAGTAGTTGGCATGTCACCTTGGTCAGACTCAAGCATAGTGACTTGACTTGCTCACAGCCATGGTTCTGATACCTTTTACAGAGAATGTTTCCCTGGCATTCAATGCTGTGCTGAAGGTGTTCAGAGTGCTCAGAAATGGAGAAGGATGTCTTCTGAGATTGGGGACACAGTTGGGTGATGTTTTAGCTCAGCCTAACGAAAGTGAGTATCTGTCATGTGGGAAAGGTTACAGCATGAATTCCATTCACAGAGGCGTTAAGAACTAAACCTAGAAGGTGGTAACCATAGGATGTTAGGCTTGCTTTATGACTGGAAAAGAGTATATGCCCTCTCTTCCTCAAGAGATTTCTTTCATGTGTATTTGTTGATTAGAGTGAAGAAGAAATGAATGGGTTTCTGAAGTCTGTTTCCCTATTAATTTCTTCCTTAAGGGGCTTCATAAATAGGGCTCACAGTTCAAACAACTGAACTGAGAAGAAAATGGAGGAAATGACAGAAAAAGACTTGAGACCCAAAACTACTAAAACCAGAAAGATAAGATAAAAGCTATAGTTGGCATAGTAAATGTGATATATATATCAGTTCATTGGCATGGGAACAGAAAGACATTGACTTCGTTTTCCTGCTGCCCCACCCTCAGCCCACATATATTTTTTATGAGGGATATTTAATAGGTTTGGAGAATTTAGAAGAAAAAGCAGGTTATGGTTGACTATTTACTTTGAGTTTGGATATTTTATGTAAAGTTTCCAGGAGGAAAATGAGATAATGATTGATCTATTGGCCTAGGACATGAGACTATGAATGACAGTGATCTTCATTTTGGAATCATTAATATGCAAATGATTATCAAAGCCAATGGAACAGTTAAGGTCATCTTGGAAAAGTATGTGCAGTCAGTCTATAGTGGTACGCTGTTTGTATTTTAATAAATAAAGCTTGCCTGAAGGTCAGTGCAAAGCAGCCCCACTGGTCAGCCATAGAGGCCAGGCAGTGGTGGCACACACCTGTAATCCCAGCAGCCACACTGGTCAGCCATAGAGGCCAGGCAGTGGTGACACACACCTGTAATCCCAGCAGCCACACTGGTCAGCCATAGAGGCCACTCGGAGGTGGTGCGAGCCTTTAATCCCAACGCTAGATAGAGGACTACAACATGGGGTGAGGCAGGAAACTGCTGTCCTCCAGAGAAGATTTCAAAGAGGTAAGAGCTCTCTAGGGACTTAGCTGTTTTTACTTTTCTGATCTTTAGGTTGAACTTCAATATCTGTCTCATGGTTTTTATTATTTGTGCTGTATCAGTCAGACAAGAATGCTACCCAGGACAAAAACCCCATGACAGATCAAAAGTTCTAGATAGGATATCTTTATTATTTATCCTTTGTGGTGGTTTGCGTCAGAATGGCCCCATAGGCTCATATGTTTTAATGCTCTGTCACCTGGCAGTGGCACCATTTGAAGGGATCGGGAGGCACGGCCTTGTTTGAAGAGGTATAGACTTGCTAGAAGAAGTGTGTTCCTGGGGTGGGCTTTGGGGCATTCAAAGTCCCAAGCCAGGCCCAGTGCTCTCTATTCCTGCTGTTTGTGGACCTGGTCCACCTGTATTTCTGTGCTTTGATTGGTTAAATAAAGAGATGCCTGGCTTATAGTTAAGTCAGCCCTTAGGTGGGCGGAGTAGACAGAACGGAAGTTCTGAGAGGAGAAAAAAGGAAGTGGGCAGTCGCCATGAGGCCCCCGCCGCAGAAGGAAGTACCGTAGATCCCTCCGGTAAGTCACCCACCTCGTGGTGACATACAGACTTTTATAATGGGTTAGTTTATGAGGTGAGGGCTAGCCAGGAAAAGGCTAGAGATAACAGGCAAGGCAGTATTTAAATGAATCCAGTTTGTCATGTGGTTATTTCGGGTGCAGGTGACCGGCAGCTGGGGAACATACAACATGCACCTCTCCCCCTAATTACAACAACTCTCCATGACTTTTCCAGCTTCATAGTTGCTTATGCACCATCATGCTCCTTGCGTTAATGAATTTTGGTGAACCTCTGGAAGTAAGCAAGCCTCAATTAAATGCTTTGCTTTATAAGAGTTTCTGAGGTCATGGTGTCTCTTCAGAGCATGAGAACACTGACTAACACAACCATCTGTGTTCTGAGGGAGCTGTAGTTAGTAGTCATGATTTTATTGAATGCTACCCTCTGGAAGAGCCACAAGTACTTTTAACCACTGAGCTGTCTCTCCAGCCCATTTAATTCTTTATTTGTTCTATTTTTATTTTGCAGGAATAATAGGGCTGGCTCCCATAATTTCACCTTCTTGTTTCTAGACACCTCAGAAAAGAATGCTTTCTTGTATATTTGTATGTGTAGCCCGTTAATATGATTTAAAACAAAAACCTACCCTGACCTCAGCTTGGCTGTCTCTGCTGAGAGCAGTCAGTGGCTGTTTCCGAGGCTTCTCTTCACGCTGTGCTGACTGTCCCTACTGAACACGCAGGCAGCACATAGCGTTTAGCTGCTGCATTCCTCACATTTGCGATTCATTTTCTGTGTCAATTCATGTGTTTGATATTATAAAAATCATTTTAAACCTAGTTTAACTTTTCTTTTTTTACGTTCGGCTTATTCATAATTTTATGAGCTATAAATTTTATTGCATTGTGAATTGCCTTTCCCATCTACAGATAACTCTGAAGAAGTCCTTGGAGGAGTTGCTTAGGGTAGGATTTAAAAAGAGAAGAAAGAGAGAAAGGCGACTTTTGTTGAAACTTGGTACAGGTTAGGCCACAGTGTATCCTTGAATAGAAAAATGACCAAGAGAAAAAAGAAAATGACCTGACCTTGTCTGGCTTTAGTTAAAATATTTACACAAACCAAACATGTAGATTCATTGTGCATCATGTAAAATGAATATGAAATTTGGTATGATTGCATGACTTATTAAACCAACTCTATTAATTTATACAGAGCCCTTCTTTTTGGGCTATAGATTTTGTTGGTGTGAATTTTCCAGCTATCTAGCTGTCAACAAGCTTGAAAATGATGGGAAAATGCTCGTTTTTATTTCTCATGGGAAATGCTGACTTAATCTTGATACAGATTAAATCCGGACTTTCTCAGGTCATACCGAACACACACTGAGTGTTCTAGTCTTTTTTAAGCCTGTAAGTGCCACAGCTACATATGAGGGAGGTCCTGCTGGTTGGTCTCATCTTGGGGTTGTGATTACTGCCAAAGCTGAAATGGCTCAAAGCATATGGAAGAAAAACTACAATAAATTCAGAATCTGAGTTCTGATTTGATGGTTTATTGTTGCTTTTCTAGATGTTTACTACAAATATAATTTTATTTCATCTCCTTCCATTCATGTTCTAAGCCTCTTATTTTAATTTTTTTTCCTCAACATGTACAGTTATGTCCTTGGAGAGTTTTGGAGGTTCCAGAAGAGACAGTGAGGGAGGCAGAGGAGCGCTGTTTTGGATTAACACTTGCATGGCAACTGTGCTCACAAGGGTTCCACTAATGCAGGCGGAGTCCCTGCAATACATGCCTTTATCTTGAATCTACCAACCCAGCGTATCTGCTGTGCCTTTTCCTTTGAATTTTCCTCTCCAGAATGCTTTTGCTCCCAGGTTTCCACATGCCCAGCTTTTTTAGTTTCCATAAAACCTTCATTAAGAGACCACTTTCTCAATTGGCTTCAGACTGAATTTGTTTAAAATAGCAGAACACTTTCCCTCTTCAAGGTGACCAGTATGCCTTCGCTTGCTGAGACTTTTCTTATTTCAGTATTGAAAATTCCACACCCAGTGAACTATGTTGGATACAGTGTCTTAGGAGTCCTAAAGATTCAACCCATCATCTACCCATTCACCTATCTCCCCATCCATATATCCACCCATACACATACTCTGTCCTCTATGTATCCATCTAATCCCTCTATCATCTGCCCACTCATCTGCCCACCCCCTCATTTAATTGAACTAAACCACATTCCACAACAGTAGGCTTTTTTTTCCCTTCTTCTTCCGTATTCCCCTATCCCCATAGCAGCATTCTTGGGGCTTCCAAAGAAATCTCAACGAGTATTTGTTAAATGAATGAAAAAAATCTATATGTCAGGGCAGATTAGTAAAAATGAGAATAGAAAGGCCATGTTGACATTGCCCGTCTGTCCAAATAGCTGCCAAAATTATGTCTTGATCCTTATCATCTTCACAACTCGTACTCCCAGGCAACCTGCACGAGTCAGAGAGTCAAAACGGTAGGAAATGCGATGTTTTATACACAAACAGTTTGAACTGAAAATTGAGATTTAGGTAATGAAAATGCTGATTTGTATCAGAAGTGCTTGCAGGATGATCAGGTTGGATGAGCTCTTTCAGGCCTGCTGCAGGGCGTTGGAGACACTGATAGGAATGGGGGAACAGGCAACATTGGGCCTGAAAACGTGTTGGAACTGGTACAGCTTCTGGCTTTAGAGGAGGCACAACACCGGAAGCTCCAGTGGCTTGAGACTGACATGCAGTTGACCCAACTGCACTCAGATGTGTCTACTTAGAGCATCCCAGTATGAGCCAACTAGTGGGAAAGCCAGCAGCAGAAAGGAAATGTAGCAGACCGGAAGGTTATCGGATGGCATCAGATTGAGTGACTTCCCTGGAATCATGTGAACGGTGCTTGTCACTATGTGTCACGATCACGGTTGCATTTTCATGTCTGTTGTTCTTATCATTGGCTATTTTTTTTAGTGTGTGTTTGTGTGCATTGTCTGTGTGTGTGTGTGCATTGTCTGTGTGTGTGTTTGTGGTGTGCATGTAGTGTGTATGGTTGGTTGTGTATGTTTATGTGCTGTGGTATGTATGCTTTTGTGTGTGGTGTATGTGTGGTGTGGTGCAGCATGAATTCTAATTATTCTTAATAATAAAAACCTGGAGTCAGATAGAGGGGTTACTGCTGAAAGATCAGAGAAACAGAGCAACCAACCACTAGAGAGTTCTTACCTCTACAATGCTCAGACCAAAGGGGTCTACGAATCCTATCCTATCTCTACGAATCCTCAGACTGCATCCATCTCTATGAATCCTCAGACTGCAAGCTCAGACTGAATCCGAAGACTTCATCTGAGCTTTTGTCTCCTCCTGTTTTATATTCCTTTCTCCCCACAGCCATATCGCTCCTGTCTCCAACTTTCCTAGTGCTGGGATTAAAGGCGTATGATCCCAAGTGCTGAGTTATCCTTTGTGTGTGTCTCTTTTAGACAGACTCAATCTTGTGTAGCCCAGAGTGGCCTTGAACTCACAGATCATCTCTCTCTCTCTCTCTCTTCTTTTTTAGTCCTGGGATTAAAGTTAAAGGTGTGTGCCACTACTGCCTGGCCTCTAAGGCTAACTAGTGGCTTAGGCTTGTACCCTGATCTTCAGGCAATCTTTATTTGTTAGATTACAAACAAAATATCACTACAGTGGTGTGTGTGTGTGTGTGTGTGTGTGTGTGTGTGGTGTATATGCATGTTTGTGGTGTGTGTGTTTGTGTGTGGTGTGCATGTGTCTTACATCTCTCTCAATCACTCACCATGGTATTTTTTGAGACAGGGTCTCTCACTGAAGTTAGAACTTAGCAATTCTGCCAGGCTAGCTGGGCAACAAGCTTCAGAGGTCTTCCTTTCCCCACTGTACCAGTGACAGAATTACAGGCATATGCCACCATGTCTGGCGTTTTCACCTGCTTGCTGGTGACCTAAGGTCCCCACACTTGCATGGCAAGCACTTGACAGTCTAACTCATTGTCTCAGCCCCAGTTTTTTTTTAAGTTAGGTGTCAGTCCTAAGGTCAAGGGTCACCTTTTATAATTCCCTTCTGTCTTTCTCATTTAATTTTAAGATATCTCTTCCCCATACCATCTTTGGCACACAACCAGTCATCAGACCTTACCCATTTTACTCTTAGCTAAGTTTTAGACCATGGCCTCTTTTCTACCCTTCTCTTCTCATCCATACTTGATGTCTTTCAATAACTATTGTAATTCTGCTCATCTGCCCCCACCTCTTTTTGTCATGGTCCCTTCCTTACTCAGCTGCATGGCCTCTGGAGTGCTAAGCCACTCTTCAGAACAAAGTCCGTGCTCCTGGAGAAGACCCACGTTGCCCACCTCTTTGTCTTCTCTGGTTCTCGGTGTCCTGAGCTCTGGCAATGCGAACTTCAAGTTCATGTGGGAATGCCAATGTTTCCTTCTTTTTTTTAAAGATTTTATTTATTATGTACACAGTGTCCTGCCTCTATGTGTGTCTTCAGGCCAGAAGAAGGTGCCTGATCTCATTGTAGATGGCTGTGAGCCATCATGGGGTTGCTGGGAATTGAACTCTGTATCTTTGGAAGAGAGGTCAGCATTCTTAACCTCTGAGCCATCTCTCCAGCCCCCAGTGTTTCCTTCTTTACCTGTCTTCTACTTTATGAAAACTGCCCTCTCCAACTCAGTATATGTCTTGGAATATAAATAAGTTTTATATCCCAAGATTAATTTCCAGTGTCTTGTCTTCTACGAAGTTGTCTCAATGCCCTGGTCTGTGGCAGGTGAAGTGTGCCTATTCTGACCCATTGTAACACAGTGAGGGTGGTAAGGACTTTGGTGCCTCATTGTTATCTACTTGTGTGTCTTTTTCTTTCTTTTCCTCCTCCTGTATTTTTATGCATAGTCTAAGCCTTATTTATCGCTGGATAGGAAGCACCTAAGGAGGGACTTGGTGATAAAGCTGTTGATTGAATAGTTGGTTACATGAACTTGAACGACTGCAGGGCTTCACTATGATCAGCGTTACATCAACAGGCACACCCACCTTCCTTATTTTCCTCTTCTCAAATGGAAAATCTTGTACTTCAGTACTTCAGCACACTCCTCAGCTATCATAAAAATTCCCATATCGTGCCAAGGCCATGCTCCTGAGGATCCATGCTAAAACCTCCTCTTTTATTTTGATTCCCTTTGGACCACTGTAATGGACTCTTGGCTGCTGTCCCAGCACCCATAATTAGCAGACTTCAGTGGGTATGAAATACTGCTATAGAATTCCATTCAATGTTGGATCAAGTAAGTATGTAACTCTGGTTTTTGTGTCATCAAAGTTAGAGATGGGAAATAATTACTGGTTTCACATTGAGTCTGGTCCTCTTGGGAACTGGGGCAAAATTGTTCCCTTTGGGCATTTCATCTAATGATTTAAGTGAAGAACCAGCAGGTTCTCTGCTATTTCCTCTGGGAGACCCTTTTGCTGTCAAATAGAAGTGTTTTTCAGAACAAAAAGAAGAGAGAAAGTCTTTCTTCCGTTTATATTAGGTTTTCCTTATAGTCCCTGCCTACCTAAACCCTAAAGTGCCTACACATGCTGGGGTGTATTCTGTGGGGGGGGAAGGGTTATGTTCCTCTGTGAAGACCCTTGAAGACACAGCCTTTTTAATGTCTCGCTTAATCACAGTCATTTGAGAATGAGTTGTTCCTTTCTTCACACAATCTAAGTTGGTTTTAACATCTTTAATGCAAGCTTGTGTGTGTGTGTGTGTGTGTGTGTGTGTATGTGATTTTCTATCCACATTAATGTGTATGCCTCAATCTGACTATATAGGTATCAGGTCCAAAGCAATGATTTCTGGGCCCTGGGAGTCAACTGCTGTATACTGTATTGATTTATTAAGTTAAAATGTTTGTTTGGATTTGGCATTTGCGGTCTGTGGCATTCCAGTGAAAGGCTTTACCTGGGAGTGATTGCCTGGGAGGGAGCAAAGGTCATTGCCTGGATTCTTACAGGGACTGCTCTCTGGGTTGATGTCAGTATTCTCCATTAAGGTAGCACTCAGAGTTTGACTAGAGGCCTAACCTAAAAAGATGTTTTCCTCCGTTTGTCTTCTCCCAGTGCAGTCAGTGTGCAAGTGGGAGGATTTTTAGCACCAAGGATAAAAGGCTTCTGGGACTTGAAGCCAACTGGACAATAACTCAAAAAACCAATCTCCAGTTTCCTACTTGTGAAATATCAAAGATGTTCGGCATTTCCCAATTGCTGATGCCTCATTTATTAACAGGAAGCAGTAATGTGATACTTACGTGGTTGTTGCAGGGGGGTTAACTGATGTAACATGTGGTATGTCTTGCTGCACTGTACACACCCAAAACATTCTGTATTTCTTTTTACCAAGAAGACTACTGTATGGTCCAAGTCTCTGTGGACAGATTGGCAAATGTATGTGAATGACTTAAACAACTTTAATATGCCTTTCATAGAGATAGGAAGCTAAAGTACAGGTTATATTTATTTAATTATCAATAAATTACTGTGAGTGACATTAAATAACAAGTTCTGCGTAAGTCTAATGTACATCTGCTGCTACAAATACTGCCAATTATTAATCTAGTCAATCCTGTCAACAGCCTCCTCTTGACCTATAAAGCCCTTTAAACGTTTCTCCTCCAATGTGCGTAACTACGTTCTCGAATCTAACTTGAGGCACCCACCTCCACTGTACCTGCTGTGTGAATAGTGTGCCAATGTGCCCCACTAGAACTGTATTCCAGACATCCTTGAGGTGGTTGCCTCCCCTCTTTCTTGCAAGTAATTGATCAACAACATTAATTAAGTTTTCAGAGTAAGCAAAGTGCATCCGTGTGGAAGGGATGTTAAGCGCTGAGCCAAAGGCTGGAGAAGTGTAATGGCATCTGTCCGGATCTAGTCTCTCCAACTACCATTATCTCCCCGGAGACCTTCTCCCAGTTTAATATGTATTTTTTAGATAAACATACTTGCTTATATAAGCATACTGTATTATTTTTGTAATGGAAACCACTCTGAAAACAACTTATTTGTCTAGCGAGAAGGATACGTTTAAATAAACTACCATACAAATCATAAATTTTCCAAGCTGCATTTTGAGGTCTCTGCAGCTTCATTATTTGGCTTATACTACTTTGTATCCTTCTTTGTTGTGCAAATAATCAGAAGCAACATGGTCTGAGGATTTAGGATGTAGATCTGGTATGTGGTGTGGCCAGGAAGGTTCGGTGTACTTAACCTGGAGTATTTCACATCCAAAAATCGGACTGATCAGGTTCCTGTGGGAAACCCAGTGCTGGAAACGCGCTGAGGTCCTGGAGGCCAATCTTCAATGAGCTTCAAGCCATGTTGTGACTCTTGAGTAAGGAGCCTGCCCTCTCTTCACTAACTGTTCTTTAAAAATATTGCTGGCTTAGTGTCTTCATTGTGCGTCATATTTGAAAGCTTTCGGATTCTTTTCTAAATATGTTTTTAATTGCAATAGAAGGGCAACACTTCTTTCCCTTCCTCTCCTCCCTCTAGCCCTGCCCTCTAGCCCTTCCCTCTAGTCCCTCCTTCTAACTCTGCCTCCTAACCCTCCTCTAACCCTCCTCCTAACCCCTTCCATAACCTCAAGGTCAAGCTGAAAGCTTTTTCTTTGCTTGTGGTTATACATACATGGAATTTTTTTTAAACAACTCTATTTAAAAGATAAAACATTAACTTGCTGTTTTCAGGAGTGTCGCCATGTAACTTGGGGGCCATCAAACTCAAGGCAATTTTCTTCCCTCAGTCTCTCTCATGCTGGGATCACAGGAGTGCCCAGCCCAGTAAGACAGCAAAGCTAACTGGGCTGGGAGGAAGTTGTTCCCACAGGCAGGTGGGTATTTTAACATGTTGTGTTTCTATCCAGAACAGGCTGTGACCCCTTTAAAAGAAGTACCGCACAGTATTAATTTGGTTACGTTTGCACACATTTACATACATTTGCATTAATAGCCATGAAGTCCTTCTCCAGACATGCAAAATTAAATATCATTAACTAATTAGCGCTCCCTCTGTCAACTATATTCAAGCTTGAGATGGAAAGTGTGAAAGTGGCTGAAACATGGGAAGTCTGAGTCAAGCGGTGCTTCTCTATGCTCGGAGGACGTGCGCATGGGAAGCTTCAGAACCTCATACACAAAGGACGATGGCAGCTAGAGGCTTCTTCACAATGGGAAACGTGGTCATTGGCCCTGACTATCCCTCTCCAACCCCACCCTCGCTCCTCGTGCAGAAAGCGTGCCGTCACAGATGGCAGCAAAAGCCACAGGGACTTGAAGTACAGAGCTCAATCAAACTTCCAAAGAATTGCTTTTTTCCTTTATTATAGTCATGTTTACAGATATGTCCCACTTTTAAAACACAAGATGCACAATTCACTGTGGAGTCAAGGACTAGGATGAGTCGTTGGTGGTGGGTGGTGGGATTTGTTGTGTGAGGGGGCCACAAAAACGAATGGAAGAGGGCAGGAAGAAGGGAAGAAGAGTCGTGAGCAACGAGGTTTGAATTGCGGATTGCTACCTCCATGGCTGGCCACACACATTCATTCTCTGGAGTAATGAAAATACATTGAGGGAAAATGCAAAACCGGGAAGGAAAACACTTTGGTGGGAAATGAAATTTAACGGTAAGAAATGTCTATAAAGGAGTTTAAAACTAATTTTCCCTCCTCGCTAATCTGCTGTTTCTCTATAGATCTTAGCTCAGGGCAAGACTCCCTCTGTCCTAGACTTCTCTGTTTTCTGAGCTCAGGATTTCAGAAAAAAGACTTGAAAGCACTTAATAAACAGCTTGCAGGACACCCACATGATAAGCACTGTCCAGATGTAGCTAAATAAGGGACAGGAGATGAATGTATTAACAACAACAACAAAAGTTCTGAAATGTTTAATTGGGAAAAAAATTTCAAACTAATACAGGTATCCAGAATGATGCAATGCACTACAAGATTAAAATCTAAAGCTAATAATTTTTGTGAAAAACCATAAACGGCAAATTCAAGTTATAGAATATTTTTAGGAAGGTCGTAAGGAGAATGAGGCTGTCAGTGGTAGGTGGAAGAGGGGACCCTTCCATTTGCAGTTTTGCGTTGTTGCCGTTCTTCTGTGTTAGAAACAGAAACTTTCATAGAAAGGACTCATGGCTACCTAAAGATGTGATTTTTTTAACAGCTTCCTTTGCAACTATAACTAAACCCTTGCCAGCATAATATGATTAAAATTCTCCATTTCTTTAGAGGAAACTGTTTGTAGTTCTCTATCCCTCCTCCCATGTGCTAGAATGTGGATGAACTGCTGGTAGCCCAGTCTCAACTCTCAGCCCACAAAGATTATCTAAATGGAATTTAGGAGTTTAGCCTATATTTCCACGGTTTGCCTCTCTCATCAATTTAATTGGCAAATATTTATTGAACATGTACTATGTACTGTAACCTACCGGCAGTATTCGGGACATTGTGCTACCTAAGTTTGTGTGGTAGTGATCCTGATGGAACTTGTGTTTGCTCCTAAGATCGCTGCATCTGAATCTGCCAATGAGCAACAGCCTCTATGTCCCTTCCCAGTGTGTGCGTGTGTGTGTATGGGGTGTCTCTGTATGTGTATGGGGTGGATATGCATGCATGTTTGCATGTGTGTAGACACAGTGCGGGGGGTATGAGTGCATGTAGCTGCACATATACTTGCCTGAGGTTGATGCCAGAATAATTCTCAATTGCCCTTCTACCTTCTTCAATGAGGGGGCAAAACCTCTCAGACAAACCCAGAGCTCACCGATGCAGCAATTTCACTAGCCTGCTGCCTCTTGGGGTTCCATTTTTCAGAGTTTCACCTTGGGAGGCTGGAATTACAGGCCAGCTGACCCCCGGTTGGTATTCATATGGGTTTTGGGAATTCCAGCTCCTGTCCTCATACTTGGAAGGACTTAACCATTGAGCCTTTCCCCAGCTCGGTTTCTATTTTTATTCTATCCTTAACTTTAGTTGAAAGAACACTGCCGAGGGGCACTGATTTTCTTCCAGTGGTTCAACCCAATTAAAACAATTCAGACCCAGGTTTTTGAGAAGCACATTTGGGATTTTTTTCAAGAGTTTTAAAGTTTGTTCTGATTCTTTAAGAAGTGATGTGGGATTCTCCTCTGTATGCTGTGAATATCATTGATTAATAAAGAAACTGCATTTTTCCTGATAGGGTGGAACAGAGCTAGGCCAGGAAAACTAAACTAAATGCCAGGAGGAAAAAGGTGGAGGGAGACGCCATGGATCCGCCACTGAGGACAGATGTGCTGAAACTTTGCCAGTAGGCCATGACCTCATGGTGATGCACAGAATCATAGAAATGTGGTGCGGGAGATGTGTCTGTATTCTGTCAATCATGTTTTAAATAAATGCTGATTGGCCAGGTAGGAAGTATAGGCGGGTCAACCAGACAGGAGTAGAGGCAGGGCGAAGAGAACG
>JAQHUG010000135.1:4704383-4725815 GCA_028555095.1 Dicrostonyx torquatus
TATTGTTTGGCTGAGGACCAGGGAGGTCATTTTCTGTTTAAGGCTATGAAGAGAAACCATGTGTAAGACCATTTTCCTCTGAGGTTAGAGTTTGTCTCGAGTATTTAGGAAGTAGTTGGGAGCAAAGTTGTGACTGACTGGGACCTGTCTGTCCAATCTTGCTTCCTAAATCAAGCTGAACTCATGTGAGGAGGTTGGATGTAGTTAGATCATCACCAGAGGGTCTAAGGGTCAACACCGTCTTGGCTTTGCTGAAATTGTAATATTGCCGCTTAAATTTTTATAAACTAGTTTCTCACCGTGGTTTTAATTTGTGGTTTTATATCCCTTTTTGTGATCCTCATGAAGATAGGCAGCTTTTCACATAAACTGGGTCACCTGTGGTACCTTATCAATGAGATGCCCGTGTTTTCTCCTTTCCAAAGTCTTGCGTGCACACGAGCATGGGAGTGGGAGGCTGGGATT
This sequence comes from Dicrostonyx torquatus, assembly GCA_028555095.1. Classification (NCBI taxonomy): domain Eukaryota; kingdom Metazoa; phylum Chordata; class Mammalia; order Rodentia; family Cricetidae; genus Dicrostonyx; species Dicrostonyx torquatus. The sequence continues at coordinate 4,704,849 of JAQHUG010000135.1, forward strand.
TTGTCTGGTTTGAATTTGTGTGGGTTTTGTATGTGATGTCAGTCTCCATGAGTTCATATGTCCATCAGGCCTACTGTGTCTGGAAGCTGAAGTCAGTTTTCAATTTATTATGGGGTGCCCTTGTCAATGAAAATCTGCACTTTAATGTATAGAGGCATTTTCTATATTATCTTAGAGCTCTATAATCTGACCTTTCATATTTGTCTTAAATCTAAAAGCAGTAATTGACTTTTGTTTATGATAAAGGTTAAACATTAAACCTATTTATTGTATTGTAGATAGTCAATTATATTCTTCGGAGTAGAAGGGCAGGGAACAGGGCCACCAGGTTGAACTCTCATGATCCCTCTGCTGATCTCTAATTTCTGCTTCAATTTGTACGAGATTATTTTAGAGTTCCAATTTTGTTCATTACTCATCTAATGCCAATAACACACTGTCCCTTTATAGCATTGTGCACATGCATGCATGTACATGAGTGTGTATGTGTGTGTGTGTGAGTGCATGTAGAGCTCATGTGGGTATGGGTGCATGTGTGTGTCTGTGCATCCGTTTGCATGTAGAAACAGAAGGTCAATCTTGGGTGTCATCCTGTACTATCTGAGCAATTACTCAGTTGAGGTTCCTCTTTCTGGTGGCTCTAGGTTGTGTCAAGTTGACAATAACCACCTCTTGTTGACAAATAAACACATCTGTGTTAAACTACAACTTTTCCTTTCTTGTCCCGAGATCAGATGTTAATATTGTGATATAAAACAAAACCCAACTTTTAAAAGGCTCACAGTCTTTATTTACAACATTTTATAAGCTGAAGGCCTTTTAAAAACTCCAAACTCCCTTAACTGTGGACTCCTGTAAAATAGAACATATAAAAAAATGACATAGGCTTCCATAGTCCAAAAGAAGAACCAGGGCATGAAAACAATCAGACTTAAGCAGTGCAAATTCAAAATATGTAGATTAATGTTCAATATCTTGAACTCACTGTAGATTTTCTGGGCTCCAGAGAGCTTCCGAAGCCCACCTCTCCAGTTTTGCCATCCACACATCGATCATAAAATATACCCTATAGGCTCGGGTCAGCTCATGCTTCACGCTTGCCACAGTTCTGGGCCTTGTGTCTGCCAGGCGAGTGAGCAATCGTGAGGCCTGCCTCGACTTCCCTCAACGAAGTGACCTGAAAGTGCAAGGTGAAATAAATCTTCCTCTCATCTAAATTGCTTTGGTAAAAGTGCTCGATCACAGCAACAGAGGGAAACAGAGATTGATGTCAGAAGTGTGGATTTTTTTGTGATGAATCTGACCATATTGCTTAAAGAACACATGCATACATTCTATACATTGTGGGAAAGAAATAACTTTAGATAGAAAAGGGGAAAGTGGCAGTCATGAGAGACTCATTAAGGGGCAAACAGATCCCTTCCCATTTGCACAAAGTGTGAGGAGAAGTGAAAGGACCTAAAGTCTGGCCCGTATGGCTTGGGATGGCTCACTTTTATGATGATACTTGATTTGCGATATAACAAATAAGTTTGCCCGAGGATCAGAGTGTGGAGGGAGACAGTAGTTAGCCATAGAGGTCAGGCAATGGTGGCACACCTTTAATCTCAGCACTCAGGAGACAGATGCATCCTGGGCTACACAAAATCAATCCAATCTAAAAGAGGATCAGAGCCAGGTGGTGGTGGCTCACACCTTTAATCCCAGAGTTGTGAGTCACATGCCTTTCATCCTAATATTAGGGAGGTGGTGACAGGAAGGGATATGGCTGGGCAGAGAGAGGAATATAAGGCAGGAGGAGACAGGAGCTCGTGGCATTCAGTCTGAGGACTTGTAGAGAGAGGATACCCCATTCGGTCTGAGCATTGGTAGAGGTAAGAACTAGTGTCTGGCTCTTCTGCATCTCTGATCTTTCAGCATTAACCTTTAGCTCTAACTCCGGGTTTTTATTCTTAAGACCAATTAGAATTCGTGCTACATACCTAAACTCTAGAACCTCCCTGAAGGAAAGAGAAGGGCCATCTTGAGGTAAATACTGAGGGTAAGTTCATTATGTAAACGAAGTTGCATGCCAGATGTTCATAGCTGGGATAAATCTTACTTGCCTGAAGCAATTGTACAATCATTTTTGCTTTTCATATCTTCAGGGATTTTGCTACCAAGTTCCAAAATTACCCCCTTCCCTCACAGCACTGGGAGAAAACCAAAATAAATGGTTAAGATGGTGTCATGTTGAGGAAAGTTTGATAAAGTGTGTTACACAAAAACAGAAAAAAAGCAGGAATTAATCACTCTGGATAATTAGTATCCATGAAGGCTGGATAAAGCTGTGCTTTTCTGTTTTTTTTTTTTTTTTAAAGAGGAAAGGCTTTGCTCTGGTATTTATACTGAAGTTCATAAAGTAAGTAGAGATTGCTAGGGAGCTCATTTTCAAAAACTAAGCAGGCTTTCAGCTGCTGGGATCACATAAAACTCAAAAGGACAAATTTTACCTACGGTTGCTTTGCTGAAGCCAATTTTCACAACCTGGTATTTATGTTGAGCTCAGGGACACTTAGTTAATCCCACAGGCTCTCACGGATCCAGTAGTCATACGTATCTTACTTTTCTGCTTGGGGATTTGGGATGACAATTACCAACCTGGGAAAATCACATCACATATAGGCGATTAAGCAGTCCCTAATTATTTCTTCTGACCCTCTTGTATACCAATAAACGACCCACTTACAGAACATTAAAACAGAATTCTTTCCATTAAAAATGATTTCCTTGCTAGCGAACAAGATCTAAGTTTAATGCACAGGATTAGTTAACATGAGGTTGTCCTAATGGGCAGTGGACGCTTTTCAGTGTCAAGTGATTGGAACGCTAATTAGGTTTCCAGGCTCAGTCAATTAACCGGGAGGGAAGACGAGCCTCTCCACAGCGATCTAAATATTGCATATATCCTTAGTTTGTTTTTGGCCAATAACGTTTTGATCAAAAGAGCTGGCAACTAAAGTGAAATTGTATAAAGAGTTTTAGAAAATGATGAGCCTATAGAGACATTTTAGATCACCTCATCAGACCAAGTTTAAAGGTTTATTTGGATATGCAAATGAGCAAATGCTGTGGCCACTTCTTTTGGATTCTGACACACACCTAATCCTATCCTAAGCTCCCTGGATCCCTCGGTGTGCATAGTAGGCATCTCATGATTACTCTGGGGAAATGTAATATTTCCGGGTACAGTACCAGGTCTGTCTTACCCATGAAAACCACAGAATAGTGATATATGTAGAGGAGGGTCCCTTGTGTACATAGTAGGCATCTCGTGATTACTCTGGGGAAATGTAATATTTCTAGGGGTGATTGATAATACAGTACCAGGTCTGACTTGTCCAAGCCAATCACAGAACAGTGAGATATGTAGAGGAGAAAGAATTTAGTCAAACGCAGATGGGATAACAAGGCTCCACTTCCCATTCCTGAGGACAGGGTCTAAGTGTGTCTGTGAGGTAAAGAAAAAGGGGGCTTTGAGGTGTATGGAAAAGTGCTTACAAGTGAGAGAAAGCGAGACTTGATATTAGCCTGGCCCAGTGGTCTCTGTGGCCCTTCGCAATACCCATGCTTTGATAGCCCTGAGTTAGCACGTTTGTAGATGACTTCTTGGTCTTCAGCATCTAAGCATCTCTCAGTGGACACGTGCACATGGCCACGTATTGGTTTTGTGGTTTCATATCAGTTTGAACTCTCTTCGAGTTTCTGAGAAGCAATTAGAAAGTCATGATGTTTGTGACCCAGACACTCAGGAGTCATCTCGAATGGGGTTACGGTGTTCATCTAGGTGAACTCCAGCATTCCTGATGAAAGCAAACGCCTACACGCCAGTACATTCAGACACTTCCAGTGTCCCTCTGGTTCCATGTAAATGTTTATTCCCATGAAAATATTATAATTTGTTTATCTTCCTTTCAGTATTGGGAATGGAATCTGGGGTCTTAGGCATCATAGGTAAGTCTACTGGCCACAGCTGCCCTTTTATTATTATTTTTATTTCTTATACTTATTTTAAAAAGGTTTTCACTAAGTTGCTTAAGCTATCCTTGAGCTCACTCTTAAGCCCTAGGAAGCCTTTATCACCTGTTCTGATGGGACATCAGGTGTTAAATGTGGCACTTCTTTTAAAGACCAATTTTATTATTTTTAATTATATATCTTTGTGTGTGTGTAGCTGTGGTGCATAGAAGGGAAAGAGTCTGTAGATGTGTTGAATTTCCCTGGAACTAGGGGTACAGGCTGTTGTGAGCTTCCAACATGAACATGAATTCTGGGAATTGAACTTTGTGTGTGTGTCTCCAGACAGAGATTCTCTGTGCAGCCCTGGGTGTCCTGGAACTCACTCTGTAGACCATGCTGGCCTTGAATGCAGAGATCTGCCTGCCTGTGCCTCTTGAGTGCTGGGATTACAGGCTGGTACCACCACTGTGGCTGAACTTTGGTCCTCTGGGAAAACAGTATACATTCTTAACCACTGAGACATCTTTCCAGCCCAAATATAGCTAGTGAATAAAACATAGATAATAGATATTTTAAAATTGTTGGTTTGTAACCATACCAGGAAAATCCAGGTCATGAACTCATTAATTATGTGCTATCAGGAGGTTGACTGGAGGTAACGGAGGATTTAAATGTATTTTTGAGTTGCTGTGTAGGAATTTTATTCATTGAACAAATATTTACTGAGCATCAAAAGAAAAAAAGCAGCCACATTCCTTGCCAAAATATCACAAGCATGGTCTCTAGTCCATATACTAATATTCTTCTACTCTGAAACTTCTTGGCTAAAGTCACCATAATCTATTTGCTCTCACAACCACTGTCTTTCATGTTCCTACTAATATAGGTCTTTAAGCCCCACTTAAAGCATTCAACTGCTTTCCTAATCCAAAACCCAAAGTCCAAACTCCTCCAAACAAATCACTGTCAGGCCTAGCACAGCAATACCCCAGTCCTGGTACCAACTTCTGTGTTACTTAGGTTTTATATTACTGTGAGGAGACACCATGACCATAGCACCTCTAACAAGAGAAAGTGTTTGATTGGTGCAGGCTTACATATTCAGAAGTTTAGTCCATTATTGTCATGCCAGGAAGCATGGTTTTGCACAGGCAGACATGAAGCTAATGAAGAAGCCAAGAATTCTGTGTCTGGATCAGCAGGGAGCAGGAGAGAAAGACATTGGGCCTGGCTTGAGCAACTGCAACCTCAAAGCCCACCTCTTGTGACACACTTCCTCCAGCAAGACCACATCTACTCTAACAAGGTCACATGCCATAGTCCTTTCAAATAGTGATATTCCCTATGAACGCGTGAGGACCATTTTCATATAAACTACCACACACATTAAACTAAGTAAAGACTTAAAGGTAACAGGGATGCTGCTTTCCATTCTCTCCTTATCCAGCTGTCCCATTAACCCTCTGCAGACAGATTACACAACAGGATCACTGCACATTTGATGTCCTAGTACTCACATACATGAGATATGCAGACCAGCAGCCATTGGATTTGATACACTATATCAGAGTCTGGAGACTGGGGGAATAAGACTAGAAAAATGAGGAAAGGCCATTTGGGGCAGGTGTGTGAGAGGGGCACAAAGTGAAGATGCCTTTGTTTCTCATGTGAGAGGTCACCAGAAAACTCTGCTTCTCCGGTGACCACAAGAACCCAGGTGGGTGGGTCAGTGGCCTTGGTTTGTGTCTGCCAGTCATACCTGGATTTCCACACCAGAAGGTCATCAGGCAAGAACCAGTAACACTAAAGGGGGAGGGAGCTGACTCTAAAGACTCTCAGTAACTCACATACCTGAACAGGAAAGAAAGTATGTCCCTGAGGAGGGGGATCCGTGGTCTTCATTTGGGCCTTTGGTCTGCTGTGGCAACTTAAATAGACAATTGTAGCCACCGCTTATATCTGAGGTATCACGTGAGGGCAAGGACGCCAATCAGTTGAGTTTCTGCACGGGGAAACAAGAATGGGTGAGTGATGAAAAAGATATCAGTTTCAGTAGGACCATAGGATCAGTTGAAGCTGTTGAATCTCTGACATATTTTGAACATAAAACACCCCCAAAAGGCATATGTGAAAAGGCATGTATTACTGCTTGGTTCCAGCTGGTGACAGAAACATTAGGAGGTGGGGACCGCCTGGCTAAGACAGGTCACTAGAGCAGGGACCATGGACCCTTGCTTGCTCTGGTCTGGCCGCTCTAAGGTGGTAACTATCACTACCTGCTTCTATTGCTGTGGTTTTCTGCCAAAGCTTCTAGTCCTGGGGATCAGGTTCAGAACCCTGTGAAATTGTGAGCTAAAATGTATCTCTCCTCTCCTAGACAATCCTCTCAGTTGTCCAGGTCACAGCTAAGTGATAACTTCTTGCTATGTTCCAGAAGAAGAAACGGGTGGGATCTTGGACTGGACAAGTAGCTCTCCTCTGGGGAAGATGTGAGGATTCTTAATCATATAAAAGAGCCTTTTATTGTTGGTTGGCATGAATGCAGCTGCGTAGTACTAAGACACTTTCTAAGACTCAGAATAACCTGTTCTGGTGACCTATAAACACAATACTCTAGAGTTGGAGACTGGGAATAGAAATTTAAGGTTATTTTCAGCCACACTGTGAATTTGAGGCCAATTTGGGATACATGAGACCCTTTCTCAGGGGAAAAAAAAACAGAAAGAAGGAAACAAGGGAAAAAGAAGGAAAAGAAAAGATGGCTCTATCTTCTACAGAGAGACACCTACAGACAACATCTATTGAAACCCAGGAGTCCTTTACCTGTTTTCTCCATCTGAACAATAGACTCTCATGCCTCACTGCTCCAGTAGGTGGAAAGTGAATGAAAGACTCCAAGAATGCACCACAATTATACACAATAGATAGCATTTTAAACACCCAGCACTGGGAATATGCTTATTCTCCAGAGAGCAGTGAAAGGGAAATAAAAAGATTGTAGACATACATGAATTACGAGTTATGTAAAGTTGATAACCAAATCACTCGGTCAAAGGGAAAGTCTACGGAAGGCAAGGAGAGGAAGCAGTCTTGCTGGGCCAGTGCTGACTCATAGAGGGTCATGTGGGCTCATGTAGTCAACCTATGATCACCTGTCAAGTCTCTTGAAGCATATCTGAGAGAGATAAATAGGTTACAGTGTTGGTAGAGACCAATCACTGTTTTGAGGATGTGTGGTGTAAAGTCTATGAGGATGGGAAGGAGCCAGTGGAAATGTATGTGTTCACCCCATCGTTTGGATACCACAGAGTATGTCAGCAACCAGGTTCATTCCAAAAGCAGTCACAGAGATTGGAACCTGTGTTTGCTCCTTTTCCTTGTAGATGTTTCAAGATCCCTGGCCACAGCAACTCGAGAATGATTCCTTTAGCTTCTAGGCTAAAGGTATGCGGTTTCCTGTGGTGGGAAAGAATGCAGCCTGAGAATGTGTAGTGATTGTGTCTACAGTCACTAAACAGAGAGCTGAACTCTTGCTTGCTCTTTCTTTCCTTTTTATCCCAGCCTGTGGCATGGTACCACCCATGCACAGGGTGGACCTTCCTGCTGAAGTGAATCTCTGTAGAAACAACACAGACAACTCAAAGATGTCTCTCCTGAGTATTTTAAGTGTGGTCTGGTTGGCAGTGAGGTTATAAATCACAGCAAACTGAAGAAGGACATGGAGGCGGTCCCCTCAAGTTTCCATTTCCGCTTGACTATTCACCCCCTGACACTAGATGACACAACATGCTCATTGCACACGTGATGCCCCAGTGCCCATGTGCATCACATAGCCATGCCGTCTCCAAGCCAGTAGCCACTAGGTCTGTACACTACAGCAGAGGCTCTGAACGAGGAGAATAATATTAGAAAAATGAGGAGAGAACATGTGGGGCAGATGTGTGAGAGGGGCACCAAGTGTTTCTCGTGTGCGAGGTCGCCAGAAAACAGCTGCTGCTTCAGAAGCCACAAGAACCCAGGTGCGTGAGTGGCCTTGTTTTCTGGCTGCCATTCAGACCTGGATTGCCACAGCAGCAGGTCAGCAGGCAAGATGAGCTATACTGAAGAATGCCTCTGAAGAGTCTCAGAAACTTGGGGTCCTGGAAAGGACCAGAAGCATGTCCTGAAGGATGGGCTTCCTTGTCTTCACTGGGGTCTTTGGTGGGATACCACAGCTGAAGCTGGCAGTTGTAGGCACCATCTTGGCTGGAGACTGGGGACCTTTACAATAGAATTGGTGCCCTCCTGGAGCATAAAGACACCATCTGGTAGATTTCTACACAGGACCATTAATGAGGGTAAGTGAAGGAAGTGATTTGTTTTTCAAGATGTCCAGAGGATATGTTAAAGAGGTTGAATCTCTAAATATTTTGAACATGAAATACTACCATAGTCATACACACACGGGCATGCTTTGCTGTTTGGTCCCAGTTGGTGGCACTCTTTTTGGTAGTAATGAAAACTTTGAGATGTGGGGCCCACCCGGCTGAGACAGGACACTAGAGCGGTGTCCACAGACCCTTGTTTGCTCCGTCCGGCCTGTGTGCGGCAAAGCTGCTGTGAAGCTTGGTCACTTCATGCTGCTATTGCCGTGGGGTCTTACACAAGCTTCTAGTCCAGAGCAGGATCTGAACGCTGTGAAACTGTGGGTAAAATGTACGGTGCTCCCTTAGACAATCCTCTCAGGGGCCCAGGTCACAGCTAAGTGATAACCCCCCTTTTTTTTTGGTTTTTCGAGACAGGGTTTCTCTGTGGCTTTGGAGCCTGTCCCGGAACTAGCTCTTGTAGACCAGGCTGGTCTCGAACTCACAGAGATCTGCCTGCCTCTGCCTCCAGAGTGCTGGGATTAAAGGCATGCGCCACCACCGCCTGGCATAACCCCTTTCTATGTTGCAGGAGAAGAAGCAGGATCTTGGGAGACTGGACAAGTAGCCCTCCTCTGGGGAAGGTGAGAGAGTAACATAATCATGTAAAAGAGTCTTTTATTGTTGATGGGCATGAACAGAACTGGACAGCACCGAGCACACTTTACTCGACACAGTCTATGCGCCATGGCACACCAGCCTGTCTCTCTGGACTCTGCATATGATCTTCACCTATCTTTCAGATGTTTCACCTCTGTTGAACCTAAGAAGTGCTTTCTGAATGATGGCCTTTGGACTTACCTTGCCACCTATCTCCTCACACTTCCCATTGTTTCAGTATTTCTCAGAGGTATAGTTCTCAGCACCCGAATAGTCTTTGGAATTCCATAGAAAGCCAGGGACTCTCAGTGCTGACGGCACGCTTGAGCGGGTTAATTAAAGCTTCCGTTTCTCCATTGGCAACTGAGGAGGACAGGAAGCCAGGATGGACACACGGGCCTCACTGTACTAGTGAGAGACAATGGACACTTTTCGTCCAGTCGGCGTCTTCTCCTGTCTTTTTCCCCAGCAGAATGCCCACTCTCTCCTGTGGATTAGAGCCATTGCCTATGCTTCCTTGCATATCTGGGGCCAGCTCAGTAGGAGATGTTCTTCTTCATTTCCCTCCCTGCGCTTTTTACTCCCACTCACCCTTCTCGACGAGGTGTTAGAGCTAACACATTACATTAAACTCTGATTTTTCAGACCACTTTGGCTAAAGCACTATGCTTGAGTCTTGTTGAAGGTTGACTACAGGGGACCTCTTGCAGACAGGAAAGAGTGAACGGGTAAGTACGCAATATTCTTGGGAGATCTTCATGTTTGATTTTGAAGAGGAGTAGGGTTGAAGAGCTAGGTGAGGGTGAGACGGGCTACCATGAGGATACCCACACACCTGCTGAGATCATGGCTTGTGGACGTCTGGAGGACAAGCACGTGCAGCTGAGGCAAGGGTGCGACGTTGGGCGTGTCCTGATGTCAGTAACTCTCCGGCCATCCAGGTACTGACATGCTGAGAGGACACAGAGAGCTGTCCTTGCAGCTAACATGGCGGTGTTAGTAAGTGAAAGGCTTGGATCAGTTTGCTGCTCTGTAAATTTTTTATACACAGATTTTTTTTTTTACAGCCACATTTCTGGCAGACACGTAGGTGTGTTTCAACAGTGAACAGAACACCTTTTAGAGAATAAATCACCTGGTAGCATTTATTTGAATGTCCCTTGCCCTAAAACATTTTAATAACCCTGTCATTTATTTCTTCCAAATCATCAATCATTTATCCTCTCCTGGCTGAGGCCACATTTATCTGCAGGCCTGGCTATAATATGCCATCAGAGGCAACAGCACAGCAGCTCTGGGTCCTGGAAGATCCATACTGCCTTGTTTAAGTTCAGTGTTCACAATGAGCATTTCCACTATTGAATAGAAGATGCGCGTGGCCAGAATTCTGTGGATCATTGGCAGGTGAGGGAGAAGTGAAGCTATAATTAGAGGGAAAGTAATGACTGAGAAAGAGGGATCAGGAAGGCAGAGGAAGGAAAGACAGAGAAGAAGAGAGAAAGGAACAGAGAGGGAAGCAAGAAATGATGAACAGTGAAAAGGGAGGGGGCACAGACAGAAGCAAGGGAGAGAGAGGAGAAAAGGGAAGAAAGGGGAAAGAGAAGGAAGAAGAAAGGAGAGAGGAGGAAGTAGAGTGGGGAAAGAAAAAGAGAGAGGAGAGAGAAGGGAGATGACAAGAAGAATAGAGCGCATGAGGAGAGAGAGAGAGAGAGAGTGAGAGACAGAGAGACAGAGAGACAGAGAGACAGAGAGAGAGAGAGAGAGGATATGTCTCAAGGAGTTCTGAGCAGTGGTTACAGTTCAGGTGAGCAGTGGTTACAGTTCAGGTGAGCAGTGGTTACATAGTTCAGGTTCTGTGCTCATCGTTGAACATGATTCACGACCAGCCGCATGCTCCCTGTTTCACCTTCTCCATCTCTGAAAAGCCAGTTCGTGGAGGTTCTATTTTATTACATATATGAGATCAAGCAGGAACACTGCAGATGCCTCCAGATTTTCTGTGTGGATGAAATGAACGAGAGACACTTTACCTGTGGCAGCATAATTTTAATTACCACTTTGTTATTATGTTTGTATGCTACCTCTCCTACAAGCTTCATGATGTCAAGTACCATATTTCCATCTTACTATATTTATATTCCGAGTGGTAAAGAGCCAGCACAGAGCAGGCACCCAGTGAGTATTTGTTTATTGAGTGAGTGAATGAAGAGGAATGACTAAGTAAGAACACACATGATAGCCAGTGACAGTGTAATCTGCCATATGTTTTACATGTCTGGACCCATTTGCCTTATGACCATGTGCAGCAAATCTTACGGTACTGAAAGATGCTATTGAGACTCTTAACAGGGCAGGCGAAGTAAGAAAAGTTTTAGGCTAAGAAGTAAAACAAATTAGTTAGCTGAGAGGATGTCCTGGAGATTAGCAAGAAAAAAAAAATCATGAAATTAAATACAAATAGGGAGCTTGGTGGTAAAAGAGAAGTAATACTTTTAATCTATAAAAATAAAAGGTAGGGTAAGAATGAATGTGTTTAAGAGAGGGAGTGGCATTCAAAAGCAAGAGGGTCATTTTACAAGGGAGTACAAATATGTGAATAAATTGGCAATCATAACCCTTCACTGAAGAGGAATGCCTCACCATGCTTTGCAACTGGATGAGAGTAGCCTCTCGTGAGGCCATGCAATTTCCATTTCTCTGATTCCGTATTTACCGAGCAGTCTTCAAATTTAAATTCAATTTCTCAATGTTCCCTGACCTGGATAAGGAATCAGTAAAAACAAAACAGAACAAAAACTCACAAAAACACCGATAACCTGTCTGCTTTAAAGCAATAATTTTCGTAGAAAACCATTAAATTTGTTCTCTCTTGCTGACCTCAGTCATGATGAACGGGGGTTAGCTCTGTGTAAGGGGCCCTTCCTGGCTCTGACGGTAGCACAAAAACTGAGTGAAATAATACACTCTTCTCAGATGAGTCCAACGTTCTGAGGTAGACTGTTTCAGTGAAGCATGAGCCTCATCAGCTAGAGCTGGCCAGCCATTGTGTGTCTAGTCCTCTGCACACCACAAGGAAGGGATGAACTCTCTGAGAGCATTGCATTACTTGCCTGGCATCGCTTCCTCTTTATTTCTAATTTTCTGTCGGGGAGATTGCACTGACCGTGCTGAGCCACCAAAGGACTGAGAATGTCTGGCCTATGAAAATGTCTGCCTAATGCTGACCTCAAGAATTTTTAAATTAAAAATTATGTCTATATCTCTATCTACCTGTCTGTCTGTCTATTATCTATCTATCTATGTCAGTGTGTATATATGTCACATGTGTACAGATGCCCATGGAAGCCAAAAGAGGTCATCAGATCTTCTACAAATGGGCCTACAGTGGTTGTGAACTGTTGTATATAGGCTCTGGGAACCAAACTGGTCCTCTGCAGGAGCACCAAGTGTTTTCACCAGTTTCTTAGATCTCCAACCCTATGGATTTCCTTTTCTGTTATGGCCTTGGGAAAACTTAAGACACCAAGTTTGTTAGGTCTTAAAAATAACTTCAATATGCTCACTCTCTTTCTCTCTGTCTCTGTCTCTGTCTCTCTCTCTTCACACACACACACACACACACTTCCTTCTTCTACCCACCACTCCTTACTTTCTTGAGGTTTCTTTCTCCTCTCACAGACTAGAGTCATGTACATTGTCTGGAATGAGGATGGGTGGAAGGAATATGAGGTTCATATGATTGCAAAAAAAAAAAACTTAAGTGAACTTGTTTTTACGTGAATTCTTTGACTTATTCATTAACTTTTAATGCCAAAGACCCTTTAGCATTACCCGGTAAGCTTTGATATATGGTATCTCCTTGTATTACTCTTAAGACAATATAGAATCATCTAGACATGGTGGAACATGGAGGCTCATTAGTTCAAGGCCAGCCTGGGCTATGCAGGGAGTTCTAGGCAGGACAGGTCTATGTAGTAAGTCCCTGTTTTAGGGAAATGACTTATAGGTACTCAAAAACTGCATAGTTCTTACATATCAGCTATGGGAAAGATAAGACCCACCCAGAACAAAGGGCATAGAGTTGATGCAGAGTGGCTCCATGTATTGGAGAGGAAATAGAGGCCCCCTGATAATCAACCTGCTCTGTAACCTTGTAACTCTGACCTTGGCCCCTGAGTCTGTTAGGCTGGGCTTCTCATATTCCTGCAGCCCAGACTGAAGTCAGCCTAAGATAAATACACAGCCTTTCCCCCATCCCTTCCCTCCCCAATGCCATTGCTTCTTTATAGTTAATGTCTATGTGGAACGGACTCACTGCACTGGTTTTCAATTCGCACTCCCCAAAGCCTCCTCTGGAGTCATAAAACCATGAGGAATTAGCAAATAGAAAGCCTGTGATTTTAGAGTATCTGGGGTAAATGGGAGTATAATTAGACTGGTGCTGGTTTGCTATTAGGAAAGGGATTATATCAGCCATTACTCGTTACTACCGAGGTAACCTGGAGAAATATGGCTAATTTGGAGGGGCATTGCCATGTTAACCCATAGCTCCGGGCCAGTCCCTTGCTCCCCTAGCCTTAAAAAAGGCACTGGTTCCCGCCCCTGCTGCCTTCCAAATGCTCTCTTTAGTCTGACACAAGTGTGCTCTCCTTGTCGAGCAATTTCCATTTAGAAATGGACTTCCAATTGTGTTGGCACACCTCATTAGTGGAGACCGACCTCTTAAGTCAGGAACTTTCATACAAGTGTTAAGCACGGCAAAGAAAAATAAATAAATAAAAGGAAAATAAACAGACTAACAATTGGAGAAAAGCTTCAGTGTTCTCGAAAATGAATTCACATTCCAAGTCAGCTTTTCTAGCTGATCTTAAGGTTGATCTTTGTTGTTATTATTTCTGATGTTGCCTTATTTTTCTTCGCCTTGGGTTAAGAAGTCATCTATTTGTGGGTACTGAGGATGCTATTGGAGATGGCTCTGGCCTCTGAATAAGGGGAGGTGGGGAAAGAGTCTTCTATTATTTATCTCTCTAAGGCTCCTGCTGCCCTGCCTTTGCTATATTGTCAGGTGTACCATTTGGAAATATTCGGCTAAATCCATTTAAATGCTTTATTTTGTCAACCTCTGCTGAGGCTGTGTTTGGCAGTTTGTTTTGCTTACTGGTTTATCCACGGAGTCATTTCTCAGTTGTCTGCGGGAATATATGTGCAGAGAACTGTAGCAGGTGTCTAAGCCTTTGGCAGGGCTTGTCACTTGGAAGAGGATCAACCTAGCTTGGGCCAGGTCATGTGGTAGTAAATCTCAGGGCCCCTGTAGCTTTCTCCTGCTCATTGATGATTTACAAGTCGGGAGGAACATCTAGAAGGTTCTATCGAGTCAGAAGATGCTGATGGCCTCAGAAATATTTAATGAACCAGTCCCCAGTAAAAGACCAGACTGAAAACAACCACTTATCTAGTTTCTTCTTCTACATCCCTTCTTATTTTCTCCCCAAGGTCTTTCGTGTGAAAGAGAATTGCTTCATAAACCTGCTGTGTGCAATTAATAAGTGATGCTTGCCTTTTCCCGGACATATTTTTTAATGTGACATGATTAGCTCTGGCTAACATCAGAAGTGGGGGAGAAATGTCAGGAGGGAGAAGCCGCTGCTGCGAGAGCTCATGTGACAGACCCAATTGCCAAAGCTGGCTAGAAAAGCACATAACGGATCAGCGGCGACCGGCAGAGTAGACAATGCTGGGAGGGGTCCCCTCTCCCAGGAAACAGTGCACACCTCGCTTCCTTTAGGTTCTTTTCTTATGGCTTGTTCTGCACAGTGCACTGTAGTGCCTTGCTTGCGTAAATTCACAGCTTTTAGAGTCCGGAGACTTTCCACCATCAATGCAGGATACTGTTCCTCCGTTTCATGGAACTACTCTTAGTTTAACTTCCAGTCTGTCCTCTCTGTGGGCCACCCATCGATGGCTTCATTCTGGTGGTGACCATCATAAATGATGCTTTGAGAACCACCATTTTACTTTTGAATTGCACCATGACCCCTGAAATAGGTTCAAGGAACCTACCACTTGAAAGACATATTCTATTCTGCTCAAACATGCTTCCTGTAACGCCAGTATGGCAACAGTCTTTTCTTGTCCTTTTAAAACATGGAGACACAGGCTGGAGAGATGGCTCAGTGGTTAAGAGCGCTGGCTGCTCTTCCAGAGGTCGTGAGTTCAGTTCCCAGCAACAGCAACCACATGGTAGCTCACAACCATCTGTAATGAGATCTGGCGCCCTCCTCTGGCGTGCAGACATACATGGAGGCAGAATGCTGTAAACATAATAAATAAATCTTTTTAAAAAAAAACATGGAGATGCTTCTTTGCTAATTTGTTTCAACTTCCTTATTGTTGAGGAAGAGGAGAAGTGTTTCTAAATCTTGTCTAAATGTAGGACCTACCTTCCTGAAGGAAGTGATTGTGACCATGAACTAGGTGGGTTTCAATCAGATTCTCTAGGGAAGGGACACAGGAATGGGTAATTTTGACAGAACTTGTTCTTTTCTTATCAGACAAGTTTTGAAAATACCTCTGTTTCTAATGGCTTGTCTATGTGAGAGCAAACAATGGTCTATGAAGGCAGAAAGAAATGGCTTTGATTCTCTGCCATTTACTAGTTTTGTGACTGTGACTTTAAATAAGGAAATGTCTCTGAGTTTCAGTTATTTGATTGTACATGAGAGATGCCACTGGCAGGGTGAGGCTCACATTAAAAAAAATAATTGGCAGGGCAGACGGTACATCAGGAACTAATCGGAGTCAATACTGACCACACACTGCCAGCATCCAGCTTTGACTTGCTTAGTCATGGGAAGGAAGAGGGTAGGAGGCAAAAAGACAGCCTGAGAACCCTGGGGTGGGAGGAAGGGCATTTGGAATGTTGGACCAGTGGTGGCTTACCAACTAATAAGTAAGTGTGAGAGTGTTTGCACACTCAGGTATTCTGTCCTTTGACTTACTGTCCGCCCTGGCTAAATAAAAGGAATTTCTCAGTTCCCAGCATTAAAATAATGATTGAAAACACAGTGCCTAACACATGATGCATATTCAACAATAGTAAAGTAGGCTTTTATTTATTATTATTATTATTATTATTATTATTTTTATTAATGCTTTTTTCATTGCTGGGGATGAAACCGGGGATACTCTGCACATATGCCAGGTGAGTGTTGTGTCACAGAGTTGCACTCCAGACCTCATTTTTCTGTTTTAACATATTCCGTTGAAATTTGTTCATTGACAAGTTCATAGTGTATGCAATGTGGTCTGACCACCTTCTCATTTCCCTCCCACCAAAACATTTTCCCACATGCATATCTTTGCTTTGTTTTGTGACCTGTTAATTTTATCCAGGACTGTGTGACCACTGTCCTGGTACTTTCTATTGGAGTCTGGTAGGCTTCAGTGTGTACACAACTGAAGACAATGACCATCTTTCCCACAGAAGCCATCATTGGCCAATAGTCATTCATCAGGGAGGAGAGGAACTCCTCCCCAGTCCAAGACTGACTGTGATAAATCCATTCTTTTGCAGTCCAATTCCAGCCAATCATAGCTGTCATCAGATTATATTTGCAATGAAGAGCTGTACCATTCCCAGAGAAGATAACATTTCTCAAAACTTCTCCACATCTTCCATTTCTTACATTCTTCATTTTGAATCTTTATTCTGATGTTCCCCAAGCCTTAGAGTGATGGTATACATGTCCTATTTAGGGACAGGAGAGATGGCTCATCACTCGAGAGTACTTTCTGTTCTTGCAGAGGATCTGAGTTCAGTTCCCAACAACTATGTCAGGTAGCTCACCACTGCCTATAACTCCAGGTCCAGGGGTGTCCAATAGCTTTGGCCTCTTCGGGCACTTTTACTTGTGTACACAAAGCCACACACACATATGTGCATACTTAAAAGTAAGTAAATACATAAAAGTATGTCCTCTTTAGGACTGAGTTCTGAATCATCACTTGTTCTTAGTACCTTGTGCATCTCTGCACTCACAGTTGGTCACCACAAAGAGAACCATGATGAAGTACAAGAACAGCATTTGCTTGTCGATCTAAACTTAAATATTTTGGAGGTGACTTGGAGCCATGTCAGTTTAGCTAAGCTTCAGTAATGTGTTTCTTTTTAGGACATATGCTCTCTTCAGACACGGGTTTGAAAGGCATGTATTTCCTCCCATGGAACCAACCTCAAATTGAATTCAAGAGCAGTTGGTTATTTCCAAGACAGTTGGGACACTGGTGCATCAGTGGTCACATTTTGCTTAGCAGGTTGACACTGAGTTCATAGTACAGCTTTGTAGAGTTGTTGATGCTTTTTCTCCTCCAGCAACCTGCACAACACCTTCAGGCACTGCAAAACGTCAACAGCAGGAAGGAAGCTTCCAATTCAGTTCATGCTTGATTTCTCCATTTCTTACTGCAAGTGTGTTCTATCTTCAGCAATAAGGGCTCATCACCTAGTTCTGATGGGTGACCAAGTATTAGCTAGAGATGAGGACTGATGTCATGTCCCTAACCCACACTTCAATCTGCATGGGAGAAGCCAAAGGAACTAGAGATAATGGGAGAGGATTCAGTGAGAGAACCACAGAGTGATACGCAGTGGGATGCAGGTCTGGGATGCAGGAGTGGGGAGCAGCCATGGGAAAACGATCCTTTGGGGGTGTGCCAGTGTCTTTCCCACACCTACTCCTCCTTAACTTTTGCCCATTCCTGTCTCATCAGCTGCCATCTCCCTGGTAATATAACGGTGTGGATGCTTCTCCACATTGCTCCAGGAAAGGATTGGCTACCCTTAAGTCAATGAAAACAGAAGTAATTGTAGAAAGCTTAACTTTTCAGGGAAAGCTCTTAAGTGGTGTTAGGAGTATAGTTGGTCAGCTTGCCATTGAGCCACCGCCAGAAGGAAGAAGAATCTAGATGCTGACACCTCTGGAGGAAACTGAGAGCTACCAGAGCCAAATTTGAGAATATTTTGTGTTTTATAACTCATAGCAGTATTGATTGTTTTCTGCTGCCTTCTGTGGGAGCCAGAAATAATTGTAGCAAGAAGGCTGGCTTGGGGCAAGTAGAAAAAGGGTCTTCCTGGTCATTGCAAATGTGGGGATGGGATGGGGAACTGCAACCTCCGAGTGTTCAGCTCTCTTCTGCATGTGCTCTGGCCATGCTGATGTGGCATAATGAAGCCAATTCCTCCATTCTAATGTTAGTAAACACCCACGAGAAATCTCACCAACTGCCTCCTGGTTGCTTTCATTTCTAAACTTCGTGCTAATGACTAGAGTAATTTACAAGATGGCTTCCTTGTATTCAGTGGCTTAAATAAGGCAGATTTATTTATATCTTTAAATAGTTTTTAGGCTCCCTGTGTTCTGAGAACTGTCACGGCAGAACTGAAGAGGGTGAGTTCGCGCTGGAGACATTTTCTGCTTCCTGAGTTTAAATTAAATCCTTGACAATATAAAACATTACGGGTATATTACCATTGGCAAGTGTGTACTGTTCATATAAAGGACTTTTTTAAAAAAACTATTGCATTATTCAGAATTAAGTTAAAAATTCTTTTTTATTGTGTTTGAATGTTTCTCGGATGTGGACAGATCAATATTTCTAGCTTGTGCACACACTCTACCTAAGGGCTGGGAATCATATTTGCTTTGAGAGAAATAGCACTTAAGGGCTGTCAGTCAAGTCAGTTGTTAAAAAACATAGAATTAAAAAAAAATTATTCTGCCTCCCCCTCATATCTAAATATAGCTAACTGGTTGGAATTCTACGGAAGGCAGCTAAGCTACTTTTAAAAATGGTCTAGTTACAATTGATCAAGGTAAAGAAAAATCTTCAGGATTTTCATCTGTATATACAATATAGGTCATCTTTATTAAATTGAAAGTTAAATAACATTATGAGCAATGAACATGTGTTAGGAAATGGCCTATGTTCTTAAAGTTGCTTGTGTATCAATATTGTAATATTTTACTTCTAAAATGATAGAAAGGGCTGTCATTTCAAATCTAAGGTTGGCCACTGCTTAACTATATCATCTGTTTATACACCCTCCATCCCCATCATGTGACAGAATCACATGACCTTAAACTCTTGAGCTTCCTGTCCTCACCTTGGGATGTTCTGACAGGGCTAGCTCGTTTATCTATTTGTTTGAAACAGACAAATACCCTCACCACCCTAAATCGCTACCATTTTAATCTCTTTCTTCCCAAAGTTTAGTTCCCTTTCATGCTACAGGTTAAAGCCAAAATATTAAGAATTATGTGGAATCCAAGTATGTAGCTCACTGACAGAGTGCTCTTCCGGCAGCTTAGGGTTTGGGGTTCTATCCCTAGCACTACTAAACCAAAGAGTTAGTGACCTATGCCGTACTTGTTTGGTATATCCCTGAAAAGCCAAAGTTAATATCAACACAGCTTGATACAGAAAGAAAAACAATCCTCCCTTAACGGTGAAACTGACTTGCCTAATTAAAATCTGTTTACCGTTTCTGAAAGTAAATAAAAGCAAACTCATTCCTCTCACAGCTCATCTACTAATAACCTAACAACTGTTTATCTAGCGACTACTTGCTTTCAGCTCATTCTTGTGTGAATATATTTGAGCTTCTCCATGTATGAGCTTTCGTTTATCTATCACATAATTTATGTTTACGAAATGGTATTTGGATTCTTCTGGTGCAATAGTGCTAGGAGTGCCAATAAAGGAGCCACACTGTGCCCTAATATTTCCAATTTTATTTGTAGTGGTGTGTGTGTGGAGTTGGTATTAGCAGATGGAACAATGGACTGTACCATTAAATTAGCACAATTTTGCAGCTTTGCCTGGCAGGAGCGCACACTTAATCCAAGAGGTTATCCAACCCTATCCAATATGATTACTCTATAAATATTTGCCCAAGCTCAGCACCAGCCATTAGATCACTAATCACACACAGGTTTGCTATCGTGAAGACCCTGAGTGTCAGCAATTTGAGAAACAAAGCTAATTAGTTTTGATATAGGGATGGGAAGAGTTAGTAAGTTGAAGGCAAATCCATTCCCTTAGTACAGTGTCTATTTAGAGCCCAGATGCATGAGAAAATGTATTATTGTTTGCGTAGGGTTTTGAGGAAGAGTGGGAGAGCTTGCTGGGTGAGACATTCAGACACATGCAATGGTCTGTGGCAGTAATTAGCAATGACTGGTGAGAGGGCAGGCTGTCAGGGGCACCAAGAAATGCCACCTTAACAGTCCCACATTAAATAAATGCATGTCTAAGTAAACGGCAAGTCCCTGGCTTCATTGTCTTCTCTTTTTATGTGTGTTTGTTCTTATGCTTAGTGGAGACAGGTTCTCAGGTAGCCTGGACTGTCCTGGAGTTCACTATGGAGTCAAGGATGAGCTTGAAATCCTGCTTTTTCTGGCCTTACATTCCAAGTGTTGGGATGACAGGCATGCACCACCACACCCAGCTCCCATTTTCACTTCCTAACCTTGTCATTGTCCCGATATTCCCAACACAAGGAGTTCTGTGAGCAGCACTGGCCCTGACCCTGTAGTTTTGATTTGGGAGGAGGGTAGCAAAGGAGCCCACTACCTAGACACTGTCACCAATCATCTGTGACACTTGTGTTTCTCTGCTTTAGTCAAATGTCTGTGTGTTTTCAAAACTGTCTTAAATGGCAATCCCGATGTAGTCCTCCCACCTCTGGGGTCGGGGAGGGACCCTTCCTTAGTCACTGTGATTGTTAATATTGATAATATTGATCATCAACTGGGCAGGATCTAGAATCACCACAGGACAAGGCTCTGGCATGCATGGGAAAGCATACCCAGATTATCTAGAGCAGGTCATGGGAGGAGGATAGCAGCATCCCAGGGGATGGAGAGGAGCAAGCTGAGCCCCAGCATTTATTTGTCTCCAAACTGAA
>JAQHUG010000135.1:4742362-4760293 GCA_028555095.1 Dicrostonyx torquatus
AATTAAAACATCTCACAGTTTGATGTCTCCTCATTGATTTGGAAATTGCTTTTCCTACCCAAGATTCATCATCATAGTTAAACACCTCAAAATTCAATCATATGCTGAATCCATTCATCCATAGGTGCTGATCTAGACCCAATTGTCTTTTTGCATTTTAAGCTTGAATTTTTAAAAAGCCAGAGATTTAAGAATTATTAGTCTTGCATTTGGGTCTGTTACTTCTATATGAAGAGCCTTAATTAATCTTTGCAAAAAGTCTGTATAGGGTTCTCTCTGTCCCTGCCTAACCCTGGTATATGACTCTTTTTTTCCCCTTGGTTCTGGTATCCTAACCCAGGCATTCAAGGCTGCTTTGTGGCATAGGGACAATACTTCTTCATTGTAAAAAGCTTGAACCTGTGGGTCAGCATATTCTCCTACACCAAGAATTTGATTCTGGGAAACCTCCACACCTTTTGCTCTTCCTTGCTGTTCCATATGTTTGGATTCTTTTTTGAAATAAATTCCAAACATCAAGGAAGGCCCATCATCCAATGTCACTGATGTTACCTGAGAGAAATCATGGGGTGTAGCCCTGACATTAGAAGCCCAAGTCCTTATCATTTCCTTAACAAATGCAGAGTGCAAGCCATAAGTAACGATGGCTTGCTTAATTTCTTTTAGATGGTTCATTCCTATTGGCGTCCATCTACCTTCTTTTGCTCCCTTTGAGCCTTTAGAAATTGTGGCTTTGTCAGAGTAAATTACAGGGTATGACACTAAAACCCTGGGCAAACCAGTTCTGACAGCCAGTGGTGACATTTTATCCTGTCCTTTTGCCTTCTTACCTTGTTCACCAGCTACAAGGTCTTAATGTTTCCCTTCAAAGATAACATTTCCTCCTTGAACTGCTCTTGAATATCGTGTAAACTGCCATCCTGGAGGTACATTATGTCTGTTTACTTATCAAAACTCTGTGATAACTTCTGGATGTTAAATTCAATAGCCTGAACCCTTTCAGGTAACTTTCTAGTACCCTTAGATATGGAGTCAGTTTTGCCTATCATGGATGGTATCTACTTGTTCAGATAACCTCTGATTTTCGATTGTATTAATCCTATCAAATAGTGCCATATACTTCCTTAATGATATAATATGGAAAAGAAAACTGAAACCTAATAACCAGTAAATTCAGGTATCCCCATAGTCATATAGGCCTCGTGTAATGCCTTCCATCGTGATAGCAAAAAACGATGCAAAATTTCCATTAGAAACAAAATCTGCCATATTACCTGCAATTCGTGCTGTTTCCGAGTCAGGACTGGAATCAATGCAATGGTACCTCCACAGGTCCTGTGTTAAAATCTGTCTTGGTACTTGTTAAAAAACTGGGGAAAAATGAGTCACTCCACAGATTAGATTCCATACACAGAGCAAGAAACCCAGAGTCCAGGGATAGGGAACAGAAACCCAGAAGCTGCAAATCAGGCTGCTGTCCCACAACAAAGAGTCATGCAGGGCGGGTTTCAGGTTGGTAAACCATGGTCCTTTGTGCTTTGGCTGCTGCTTAAGTGCTCCAAATGTGATCCCTGTGGTGGGGATTTTAAGTGGATTCCGTCTGGCCCGTTAAGCGGCTCAGCAATCTGCCCGAGAGATGTGGAGTCTAAAGCCACGTTGGGGTGTCAGGTGATGGGCAGAGAAATCAGGCACTTAAAAGAAATCTCACACTGGCTCAGAACTGAAAAATAGATTGCTATTTATTTGGGGGACAACTTACAAAACTAGGATTCTCTGCTTGAACAACGGATGGGATGAGATCCATAAACAATCCGACTAGCCAACTGGAAACCAGGGGTCCAGAGGGAGGGGCCGGAGGTGCTTCCACATTCGAGTAAATAGTCTATGAAGCCACGCCCTGGTAGGTGAGTAGTTACTAGGTGTAAACTTTCCCGCAGCAGCTCCACATACCTAAGGTGTTTTATCATAAGAGCAGACAGAGATATATTTTTATTCTTAGTCATTCACCACCCTCATTCTAATAAAAATTAGCCACTTTTCTCATTTCTATTATTGTAAATTAGTTTCTTCTTAAAAAACTCTTTCACAAAATAAAGTCATGTAATTCGTGCCTGGTCTTTTTTTGTTTAGCATAATAATGAGTTTGAATCATGCCATCATATAAGCAGTAGCTTATTGCTTTTCTTCCTATGATATAGACAGTAGAACCTTCTATGAACATGCCATAATTAGTTTTCCCACTCTTCTACTCATGAATATTTTGATTGTTCTTGGATGCTTTTGTGACCATACTTACTTCTCTAGGGTCAATATCTAGGACTAATCTTGTTGGAATATAAATCTGTTTATATTTATGAGAAACTTTGAGACAGTTTTTTTCCCATTGCATGGTATAAGACTTCAATATTCTCTACCATGTTGTGTTTGCTTGTGTCTGCCTATATATTTCTTCCTTTTTAATGTGTGCAGGATTACACTTTTGGCAGCATATGCACTTCCAAAGAGCAGTGTTAATCATGAACTCGAAGAAAAGTGTTTTACTCAAGCAATTGGCCAGAGCAAGCAGGATATGCAGAAGTGGATAAAACAGAGGTGCATGCTAAAGAAAGACAATTTGTCTGCATGCAATATTTGCAACACACACACACACACACACACACACACTGCTGTTGTTTCTCTTAGTTTCATCCAATTAGACCAAACCAGACAAAATCAATTACAATGTTTTTAAATTCTGGAGAAGACTGAAAATGAATTTGCTCTACATCTAGGAACCTAGGATCCTACTTAGTCTTCTGCAGTAACTCATAGTTCTACTGTCTTAAAGCCAACACTCTTAGCTTTCAGCCTTCAAGCTACTATGGGTGCCAGGGCAGTCTGTTAGTGCTCACATTAATGTCAGAATGGTCTATCCCTTTGGACACACCTGTAGAAATGTTTGGGAGAATAAACCAAAGTGAATGATGATGATTTTCATATTTCTAATATGATATCTAAAGACATGATATACCTTTTAATACACATCTTAACCAGTCATATATTTTTTGTGATGTTTCTGATTAAATATCTTGCCAATTTTCTGTTATAATAGTATACTTTTGTATATCAGTAATTGTCTTGTGCATTATTTTGCATGTGTGCTCTTTGTCAATCGTAATATTTTCTGTGACTATGGACATCTTCTAGTGAGTAGATTGTCATTTTCATAAAAACTAATGATCACACTTATCATTTTTTTGTTGTTTTACATATAAAAAAGCTTCTGGATCCTGTCTGTGGCACCTTTGCCTATGCAACATTAGGAAGTCCATTTGTGTGTTTTTCTAGAAAGAAGTTTTAGAGGATTGTGATCCATTTTACTTTACTCTCTGTGTATGGTGCAGGATATTTGTTTTCCACGCGGATGTTCAATTCTGCCATTTCCACACTTGATTCAGAGTCTTTCTTTCTCCATTAGATTATCTTGATGCATTTGTTGAAATCAATTGCCCAAATAATTGTGGCTCATTGTCTGGACTCTGGTCTGTTTCTTTGACACATTTGTCCACCCTCAAGCTCTTCTATGCTCTCTTGGCTGGTTTCAGTTTGTTCTGCACTTCTTTTGGAGAATATCTTTTCCTTTTTGTGGGTCTTATCTTCAGAGTTTATTTCATAAGCCAGACTGGATTTTAGTGTGCATATGTTAAATAAGAAAAATAAGAATTCCTTCGTATGACTGTGGTCAAAAATAAACATCTAATACACGTTTTAAAAGTGTATTATAAGAAAGAAAACAAGAGCCTGCCCAGCTGTTAAGACTGAGCAGGAGAGGAAGACTCACATGCCTGCCTGGGGCTGTCTGCCCTGGGTGGGGTGGAAAAAGCCCATTTCCTACCAAGGTCAAGCAAATATAAGGTGGGGTGTTGTGGATTATTACTTTAACTGTGTAAAGATGTGTCACACTTGCTTTTGCTGCACTTGTTTAATTACTCAAAAGATGCTGTTTCATCTTGTCTGCCTAAGGTGCCTGAATGGTGTAATATAAAACTGAACGGCCAATAGCTAGGCAGTAGAGGGATAGGTGGGGCTGGCAGGCAGAGGGAATAGTAGGAGAAGAGAGAATGAGTGAGAAAGAGAAGGAAACACGCAGCTGCCAGCCAGCAGGCATGGAGTAGGACATATAGAAAGAAAGAAAGGCAAAATTGTAGTAGAAGCCCACTTGTTCATTCCCGGCTGCCCAGACTCAAAACAACCACACAGAAACTGTATTGATTAAATAACTGCTTGGCCTATTAGCTCTAGTTTCTTATTGGCTATCTCTTACATCTTAAATTGACCCATTTCTATTATTTTATATTTACTGTGAGGCTCGTGGCCTACCGGCAAAGTTCCAAGGTGTCTGTCTCTGGTGGTGGCTACATGCATCTCCTGACTCTACATTTCTCCCAGCATTCAGTTATTTTCCCCCATCTAGCTCTGTTCTTCCCTGCTATAGACTCAAAGCAGTTTCT
This sequence comes from Dicrostonyx torquatus, assembly GCA_028555095.1. Taxonomy (NCBI): domain Eukaryota; kingdom Metazoa; phylum Chordata; class Mammalia; order Rodentia; family Cricetidae; genus Dicrostonyx; species Dicrostonyx torquatus. The sequence continues at coordinate 4,746,853 of JAQHUG010000135.1, forward strand.
TTATTCATTAACCAATAAAAGCAACATATAGACAGAAGGACCTCCCACATCAGAAAATCCCTGAGGCAAAACATAGATGAACAGAAACATGTTAAATTAAGTTGTAAGAGCTAGCAAGAAGCAAGCCTAAGCTAAGGTCGAGCATTCGTAATAATAAGTCTCTGTGCCGTGACTGGGGAGCTGGTTGGTGGTCCAAAACAGAGCCTGTCATAGTGGGGTATGGATGAGAAAGACAGGATGGTTCATGTCCTACAGAGAGAGACAGATCTGTAGAGGTCAAGGTGATGAGGAGCAGGTTGAGGTGGGTGGTCTGTTTGCCAACTGGGCCATGGTAATATCTGGGCCTGGGCTGCTGCCAAGGGCCATGCCTATGTCTGTGGCCCTGCTGTCTGTGTTATGCCCATGGCTTCTGTTATCAACAAAGGCTTAGAGGATAGGGCTCCACAGAGTTGTTTCCGGCCCTCACTAACTGCAGCACTTGAGAGACCAGGTCCATGTCCCTTGCTGCTTACTGCATAGGATTATCTAGCCAAGTCAGTGCTAGAGAGCCCACCCTGGTATTGAGAATGAGGGAGAGATGACTGGTTGACCAACCCAGCAACTACCCAGGCCCACAACCAGGACTACGAGTTGGCACACCCCATCTTCCACACAATCTATAATCTGCTGGAACACTTGAAAGGACCTGTCTGCAGACCCAAAGCTTCAGGATCTCCATGGCACAGGACAATAATAGGATATCCAAGGGGTGTCTCAGTGAGGGCCCAGTATTGATAGTGTAGCAGAAACCAGAGTCCTTGAATGAGACCAATGACTCATTTCAATGAACACTTGCAAATAAAGATGTTTGGGCTAAAGGGTATACTGTGTGAATTACTATAACTTCCATGATGAGATTTTTCTTTTTCTTTTAAATTTTATTTTACTTTTTTTCCCTGGCAGTGGGGGTCAGGTTGCAAGGGCAGGGGTAGATATGAAGGGACAAGGACATGAATGGGATCTAGATGCATGATGTGAAATCTGCAAAGTATCAGTAAAAAGTTAAATTTAAAAAAAAATTATAGGCTTGGGCATGGATATAGTGTGGTAGAACATCTACCTAGCATGCACGAAGCCCTGGGCTAGATCCTCAGTGCTGTCAAATAGCAGTACATTGTAATCCTATAGCAACATTTGCACATTTGAAATGTTGCTTATATTAACTTCACAATTTTGCTTTCCTCAAGCTTAAGACATGCTTGCTTATTCAAATCTCTAAGTGGATATTCTTAAGTAGTGGGGTGGAAGTTGGGGAAGATTCTTACTGATTTAAGGAAAAACAAAGATCCAAGGCAACTGAAAGTGGTGATAGGCACCCATTTTCCATGCATTTGAAGGAGGCCTAGTCTTGCTTGCTGGCAAACCCATCTCTTATTTCCCTATTGTGTGCAAAAAGGTTGAGAGTGCTAGGAATTTAACACTTTGTCCTGGATAGCTCCACCTCTGTCTTTTCCTGCTATGGATTTGTTTTTTTTTCATAACAGCAACTATGTTTTGCAGAATGATCTTTGTTCTCTCCACTTCCAAATCAAGGGCATTTGAAACTGTTCCAATATTTACTGCAGGACTATTTGTCTTGAAGTTTGGAGTGAGTTTTTTTTTTTTGAAAGGTTTATCCTAATATTAAAAGGGTGGTAAAGGGAAGGTTGAAAACCATTATCTTCCTTTTTACTCGAACTAAGACAAGTGAAACAACAATCCTCTTTAATCACGCAAGAGCCCACCAGGAGTGGAAGAGGCACCCAAAGCTGTGCTTGCTCCTCACATGGGCCCCAGGCATCAGCTAAATACAGGATAAAAGCCTGGTGTCTCTGCTATGTTTTCATGCCTGTTCCCTCTCCTCTGGGCCACCTGCTTGTCTTGGCAGATCAGCACGTTATTCTCTCAAGTAGTAGCTGCCTAGCTTGCCTCATCCTCCTGTGAGCCTGAGAGCAGAGAGGTCAGACATTGTTCCCAGTCTGCAGCGGCCATGATTCCAGCACAGAGGACCCTCTACCCAGATACCGCAATATCCCCGAGAGTCAGTCTGCATCCTGTAGCAGAAGCCATCACTTCCTGTAAACTACCTGGCCCACTCAAGTGATGAGAAAATTATCTTCTGATCCCCTTGTGGGACCTGGCCTGAGCAGGACCAACTTGAGCAGGACCAGGCTTTGACCAGGATTGCTAAGTTATGTATACCTCTCCCTTGCCCCATTTCTTCTTCCACGTAAACCTACAGCTCATGCCCTGGACATAGACTTGGGGTTCCTACACCCCTTTATCTGCACCTCTTCTTAGGGCGGCCACACGGTGTGAATCTCGATGCTCTTAACTGGCCTGCTGGGGACTGCTGGCCAAAGCCATGGTTTTCTACTTTACTGTAGTTACGGGAGCATGAGTACAAAGTATCCATTCTTTCATGCCTTCCCTGTCATATTTATTTCTACTTCATGCTCAGTTATTACCCCCATGTTCAGATCTTTTATTCCAAAGTCAGTGGCAGCTTAATATTTTTTTGGCCTTTGCTGTAGTACAAACTTCCTTTAGCTATATATTTTATCCTCAAACCGAGTATGCTGGATTCACTTAGTAAATTTATTTTTACTGGATTTGTCTATTCCAAGCAAATGCTCATATTATACCAGAGCGACATACGTATGTGTGGTTCTTCTGCTATGTACATACATACAATCGTATTTACCAGATAGCCAATATTTGCTGAGGCATTATAACACAAGCCCTGCATTTGTTGATTAATTAGATGATCACTTGGACACATTTCAATGAGATCATTAGATGAATCTGATTGTTTTTCCTCTATAAAAGCACGGTATTGGCCCTCCACTGGCTTTCTGAATATAAGATTATGGAGTCAAGAACTCTCCCATACCCTTCTTTCTCTATGATCTTGTTCGCAGTATTTGTGCCATCTTCTTTTGCATAAATGAAGTTCTTTTTACGTCCTGGAGTACTCAAGTTTCACAGGGGAATTCAAAAATGGCTGCATCTCCTCTTCAGTTCTGTTCCGTTGTAGTCGGTGTTTCAGCCCAGGTCCAGAGAGGAAGAGCTAACTAAACCAAGTTGTCAAGTGAATTGAAAAAGTGAAACTGAGCAGTCTTTTCTGATGCTCTACCAACCATGCCTCGGAAGAAACCATTGTCAGCCCAACTAACTTCTGCTACAGAGAGCAAGGTACCTCTAATTCCTTTTTGGTTTTAGAAGGGGGTAGAACATAGAATTGTTTATGAAACCTTTAAAATAAAAAAGAGAGCAAGTCTTGGTGGTGCAAATCTCAGTACTCGGGGACTGAAGCAGGAATGGTCACAAGTTTGAGTCTAGCCTTAGTGTATAAAGCAACTTCCAGACAGGGCTCAGTAACAAAATCCTCCCTAAAACGAACAAAACCAAACTGAAGAGGCAAACGGACAAAAGTCAATCAGAAATTAAGTGGCACATAAGGAAGGAGAAGAAAAATGAAGATGAGGAAGAGGAGGAGGAGGAGGAGAAATAAAAAAGAAAGGAAAAAAGATTCCCAGAGCAGTGTGTGGTACAGGTGTGAAGTGGTGTATATCCGTGAGTGAAATTGTACCGATGGGAACGTACAACACTTGGAATTTGTCAGGGAAGCCTTCAGAACTGTTCTTGGCAGCTATGGTGGGGCTGTGGGCAATAGCTTTGATGTTGTCCTAACAACCCTGCCTTCTTGCGACACTTTTCTAAAAGTCACTGTGGAAAACACGCAACGTTAATTGCCTAACAGACTCAGAATTTCTCTGGTTCCACTTTGCACCCAGAAGGAGGAGACAAAGTTGACACAGCAATCGACTCCTGCCCCGAAATTTAAACTTTCCAAGAGTTTTGTTTTTAAGTTTTCCACATGCAACACTTAAGGTCTTTTTTTTTCTTCCAGCGACATAAACGTTAGCAGCCTTCCTAGTTCTCTTGCTCTCCAGCCACAACTCTGCCAGAGGTCCTTGGCAGAGCTGGGTCCTGGCCTGCAGCAGAGCTGAATCCGGGCTTCTTCCGAGTGGGCGGTGGCCGCAGGGACCGCGGGTGATTCGGGGGCGGGACTTGGCGAGCTCAGGAGGCCCGTAATTAAAGGAAAGCCTGAAAAGCGGCAGTGCCAGTTCCAGCCCCCTAGGTGAAAAGTCCCAGAGGTGTGCTAGCTTGGCCCCACAGCTTGCGGAGTTTCTCCCGGGACTCAGGTGGGTGCACAGAAGAAGTGCTTCGTGGCCGCGGTGCTGTGCTGCTTGCAAGCTAGGAGAGGGTGGTGGGTGCAAGGGGCCGGTGGGGGGCAGGTGTAAGGCAAGAAGGTGGCTGTGCCTGTCCGTCAAATCTTCGTTCCCTTTCGCTGCTTAAGTGTCCCCTTTGGTGGCCTGCTCTAAAAGAGAAATATGCCTTTCTCTTTCTGCATTAGTTTCTGTTTCTCGAACTTCAAGAAGAAACTTGCAAGCACATGTCGTTTAGCGCTTAAGAGATGGTTTTTCTCCTTATTTTCAAGCCCAAGTAGCACCCCCTTTTTGAAAGGGCCATTTGATCTTGAGGGGAGGAAAAAGTACATGTGAATTGTCGCAAGACAGAGAAGCCACTATGGTTTCAGCAACTTCTGCCAGGTCCTACTGTGTAAAACCCTCCAGTGTCCCTTGTGACTCGGACATGAAGGCCTTTGCACTTGTGGGAAGGTTGTTTGCTTTTCTAGATTCACCTTTGATGGGCAAGAGAGGCCTCGAAAAGTCTTTAAGATAATACTGTTGTCAGATGTTGTGTAAAGACTTGGCAGGTCGAGCTATTGTGGTACTGGAGGCAGAGGGCCAGGGAGCTGAGGGAGTAGCCTTCGTGGGGGCTTAAGGCAGGGGCCAACCTTCCCCTTCTCCACTCCAGTCTGGAGAAAAAGGAAAGGACAAGAGCGTCTGCTTTGGGGTTCAGCCAGTGTTGCTGTGGGTAGACTGAGGCTGTAGTGGAGGCGCCTGGGTCTTCCAGTCTGTTGGGTTCAGTCTCCAGTATTCCAGGAAATTCCCTGGACTTTGATCATTTGTTTTTTCCTTCCTGAGGGAGGATGCCAACTAAGCTGCTTTGTAATAAAGAGTCCCAGCTGAGGGTCTGTGAGCCTACAGTGCTCAGGAGCCATGCTGGAGTCACTGTTTTGCTTTCCAGGAAGTGGCTCTTCCAGTGAGTTAGGACAGCATTGTTTCTGTTGTTCTCGGTTTATTCCAAATCAAGAGGACAGATGTGTGCTGGCCATATTTGACTGTTTTTACATATGACAAATTTGGTCCTGACTTGAATATTATTCTGTGATGGATAAGTATTTTTAGGAAGTCGTTTTGGGTAATTCCTGAAGTTTGAGAGGAAAGTCAACATGGTCTCCAAAGAACACCTGACTTTCCAGGGTCTCCAAGAAACATATGATTCCCCATAGCCCCCTCTCCCTCATATTCTCCTCCATATCTTTTTCATTGCTTATCCCCTAACCTACCTCTTTCTTTCAAACCCACCCTGTCCCCTTGTCCACTCCCAAATCCAATCCCATATTCATTTATCCATGTCTACCTTCCTTCAACATGCACTCCAGCCCCACAACTACCCTCTCACATAGTCATCTCCTGTGTCTCACGCTCCCCTGTAAACTACCATTGTTTGGGCTCCTAAGTTCTCTTTCAATGAGGCCTCTCAGCAAGCTGAGAAGGCTTCAGCCATCTCAGTCCCTTCAGGGCACTGTAGAGCCGACAAGCAACGGCCAGGCTCTTGTAATCCCCTTTTCTTTTATCCCACAATGCGCTTGCGGCTTTCAGGAGGTTCAAAATTGAAGAGTCATGGCCTTGTGGCTGTGTGCCCAGATTTTCTGTGTTTCACAACACTAATGAGGAGAGCTAAATAATTGTGAGAAGAAAGGAACTTTGCTCTTCTTGGCCAAGGGCCCATGAAGGGAAAGGAGTGCTCTTCACCTGGAGAGGGCATCTTGCCTGCGAGCTACTGTACCAGGGCGAAACAGGGTGATAGGCGTCAAAGAGAACCTTTCAGGAGAGCACAGTTTCCTCACAGTTCCTAACAGGAACTCCACAATTCCTAACACCTTAGGGAGCCCGGGAATGATAAGCTGAGAGAACTGGGCCCCAGACTGGTGCCTCCACGGTGCCACCTGGCTTTATTACTACCCTAAAGTAGACAAAAGTCTTCGCTGTGTTGTGTGTGGTTGTTCATCCCAAGCCATTTCTAGGCAAATGGCTGGTGTCCCTTTGTTCTCTCCCAACAGGAATCCTGGGTAAATGAAGGGAATCTTGTGTAGTGGTGGCGGTCCCTAGAGAGGGCCTGGGGCTTAGAGGCTAGACTAGCAGACCTGGAGGCACATAGCTGCAAACATTTTGGAAAGCAGAGTCCCACAGTCTTAGACTCTTGGGTTAAAGGTTCAACCATCAGCATCTCTAGGCTTCGCAGTTGATAGCTTTTGCCATTCTCAGCTTCAAGCATCAATGAGATAAGTGGCAGCAAACCGAGCAAGCAGCAGAAGGTAGTGTTGCAGTTCTTCTATGGGCCTCAAATTCTGGTCCTCTTAGCCCTAGAGTGACAGGTGTACATGGGATCCTTAGCCTTGACAGTGACTGGTGTTCTAGTTCCTGGGAGTCTAGTGTTTAGTGGCTCCTGACACGTCTTTCTGGGATCAGGGTCCAGAGTTTGTACCTTTGGCCCTTATTGTCTTTGTCACCTCTGCTCTACACTGTTTCTGCCCCAGCTGCCTCTCATGATTATTACCATGGTCCGTGCCTTAGGATTCTGTGGTCTTCCCTTGGCTTCATAGGCAGGCCCACTGTGCTAATGATGAACATCACAAATAGTAGAGAAGCTGGATGTGGTGATACAGGCTTATAATTCTGGCGTAGGAGGTCCTTCTCTATTTCTGTTGCTTTCATTAGTTGAATAAAGAGACTGCCTTGGCCATTTGATAGGGCAGCTCTTAGGTGGGGGGAGTAGACAGAACAGAATTCTGGGATAGAGAAGGCTGAGTCAGAGAAAGCCACCATGAAATCGCCAGAATCAAACGTGCTGAATCTTTCCCGGTAAGACCACGACCTCATGGTGACTTACAGACTATTAAAATGGGCTGCATCAAGATGTAAGAGTTAGCCAACAAGAGGCTACAACTAATGGGCCAGGCAGAGTTGAAATGAATACAGTTTCTGTGTAATTATTTTGGGGGATAAGCTAGTCAGTCACTTGGAGCTGGGTGGCTGGACGCGGCCAGCCTGCTCCCCCTCATTACTATATATATTATTATATAATTACTATATATATTATTATTATATAATTATATAATATATAATTAATATATATTATATTATATATATTTATTATATATTATATAATAATAATAAATATATAATATATATTATTATTATATAATTACTATATAATTCCATCATTTGGGAGGCTGAGGTAGGGGTGCAGAGAATTTGATGCTAGTCTGGCTATATTAGGAGATTCTGTCTCAAAAGACACACACACACACACACACACACACACACACACACGGTAGATGATAAAAAACTACTCACAAAAAAGGCTTTTGATGCTGTCATACCAGGAAGCAATACAGGATGGTGTCTCTATTCCAGCTTACAAAGTAATTCAGAAAGGGAATTTTGGCATGGACCATAGCAGACATGCATGTAAGTTAAGGACTGTATTTGCACCAATTGTGGCATCATCCCTATGCAAATGAGAAGCTGTATCTGCACCTGTCACAAAAGTCCACATGCAGGCATAGGACTCAGGTCCTGTTGGGCTCCCAGAGAAACTGCTCCCCTCTCATCTGTGGAAAAGGCTTTGAGGTTTCCAGAATCTACCAAGTCTTGTGATGACCAGGCACGTGGTGCAGCGATGGCTGGGACAAGGTCTTGAGGCGCCAGAGAGGCACATTGGTAACATGCAGCTGTGGTGGCTGTGTTGCTTACTTGGAGGGTCCACACAGTATTCAATGTAGGTACTGGCTTGACAGTACTTCCTCTGGGTGATCAACTGATGGTCCAGTGCTGCAGGGAGCCGGGAACACATCTGACAGCTGCCAATTAGAAAGTTAAATCATTCCACCCACCAACAGATTTGCTAACATACAAGAAAATATCAGAAGGAGCGCCTACCGTAGGATTTACTAAAATTAATAATGACTTTAATAGTGTTTAACAGTGTTTCAGTAATGCCTAACACCTTCATAGCGCTCGAGGAAGAGATAAGTCCTCCACCTGCCTTACAGGGAAGTCTGGTGTGGAACCTTTAGGAAACCCTTAAGTGACATCCTTAGTGATTGGAACGTGCCACAGTAGGAGTGTCCTCACCAGGCTTTCAAGTGGCACTGACAAAAGCCCCAGCAATTCTCAAGGACTACACAACCTCTTAGTGCATAGAAGAATCCTCTGAGGTAGGATTTTTTGGTAGCATTGTCAGGGTGTGGTGGTCTGCAACTGCAATCCCCACACTTAAGAGGCTGAGGCAGGAGGATCAGGAGTTCAGTGCCAACAGGGGCTACCTAAGAAATTCTGTTCTACAGGCATGGGTAATTTGCAGCTAGGAAATGGTCTGTTGAGATCTACCTGGACTCCAGGCTACTTCCAGAGTCTATGTGAACACAAACTCCCTGTGTCCTCTCAGACACAGCATGGCTGTCGCTGCATCATGGGAGCAGGCACAATGCTTGCCAAGAGAAGGAGAGTAAAATAGTCATTCATAATGACTGCAGCACATTCTATCCTTGTAATTATGTATCTTGTGTAATTTATAATCAAATATCCTAAATTTTCCACTTTGTTTCTGCTTCATTTTTAGAAGACTCAAATCACCTAATGTTTTGCCTATTTATTTATTTATTCACATCTACCCCCATGGACACCCTCCCTGAAACCAGCTTTCAGTGGACATATTTCATCACTACAGAGCCTTGCTGTTATTCTGGTTTCAATTAGGGGTAGCAAGCTCATGGCAAAAGAAAAGAAGCAGAGTTCTATTGTTTTCTTCCACGTTGTCAGTGTTTCCTGTTTGTTAATGTTCTTAACATTACTCTTCATCCCCTCCACACATCCCTAGGGAGTGGAAGATGACTGAGAGAGGAGGCTCATGGGCCCGTGGTGTATAGTGGCAGGGACTTGGTACTGGCCAGTGTCCCAGAATCCCAGGCCTGAGGAGTTTGCCCACATTCCTGACAACCTAGCAACTCCACTTGTATCGGTTCCTTGTTTATTGTTTGCAGATGCAGACAACCTCCATCTCCCTTTCTTTCCACCTGCTGACACCTCTGTATTTTCCCACTGACAGTTCTAGAAGGTTCCTGGTCTTTCTCTCCTTCTCCAGCACACTGAACGACAACAACAACAAAACCTTCCTGACCTGTTGTTCCAGCCCTAAAAACGTTTTGTTCTGGGAACAATCACACAGACTTTTATTTTGAAGGTTATTAAGTAGCAGAATTTTCTACTTGATAAACTTCCTGAGTTTTTTTTTTTTTTTTTTAAATTCAAAGTTTTTGCTGTATTTCTTCAGATCTCTGTTCCGAGGCATGGACCATAGGGATTCTTTATTAAGCTAATTAACTTTACAGGAGCTCTGAAGGATAGGGCATTTTACCATGACTTTTATTCCCCCAATACCAGAGCAATAGCAGATATATTAAAAACTACTGAGAATATTATCTTGCACTGAGATAACACACTACGCTTTCAAGACCATGAACTCATGGAAGTGGATTAATTTACTGTCATATATGGAATTTAAAAACAATTTAGAGAATAGCGAGCCCATTATTTCGTGAATTTCATCCAACTGTAGATAAAAAAAAAAAAACAGAAGAAAGTGTATCTGTGCTGAGCGTACGCAGAAGTTTTTCTTCTCACTGACTTCTGAATGGTACTGTGCAGCTGTTTGTGTGTGGTGCATGTGGTGCTGGGTATTGTAAATGGTGTTGAGATGATGTCCTGGCTTCCCTCGTTTGCTGTCATAAGTCATCCCGACCAAAAGCCAGTTGGGAAGGACAGGGTTTACCTAGCTTACACAGTCTATCATTAAGGGAAGTCAGGGCAGGAACTGAAGCTGAAACCATAAAAGAACTTCTCTCTCTCTCTCTCTCTCTCTCTCTCTCTCTCTCTCTCTCTCTCTCTCAGCTTTTTATTTCAGCACAGGCTTACCTGCCTAGGGATGGCGCTGCCTATAGTGGGCTGGGGCCTCTGACATCAATCAACAGTTCCTCATGGATGTGGCCGCAAGCCAATTTGGTTGTGGCAATCTTTCAGTTGAGATTCCCTCTTCCCAATGAATTTAAGTTTTGTCAAGCCTGCAATAAAAACTGCCCAAAACATATGATTTAAAGTATCAGAAGTTGGGTGGGAGGTGTGCACGGGCAATGCCGTAGCTGACACTTGAACATCTGTGACTATGGTACTCTCAGGAAGCTTCTGAACCCACAGGACCCCTGGGGATGATGCATAGTTTCTGCTAGACTACATGCAAGGCATGTAGTTTTTATCTTAAGAAGGCAAAATTCAGAGTTTTCTTAGGAAGCTTCAGTTTTATTATCCGTAATATAGCAAAGCACCTGGCACATGGTATAACCGGAAAGAAGGAGGAATGTAAAAGATGGGAGATGTGTCTGCTAGGATTAGCTACTAGTAGACATCCAAGGTTTAGTTGAATTATATATGATTAAACAGAATCAAGAGGTTGAAAGGCAAATGCAGTAATTGTCCCCAAAGAGTCAGCACAATGTTTTAACCTGTGGAATGAGATGTCAGAGACCGGAGTACCCCAACCCCTATATTCTGTTCCTATGAAACAGACTGCAGTATGTTCACACACATCATGTAGGGTTTGCAGTAAAGTCTGAGATATTGCTGGATACAACAGAGTCTTATAAAATTAAATGTTAATGGAGATGCTTTTGATTACATTCTTCGGCAACACATGAACAACTGACTAGCAGCCAATAGAAGACAGATGTAGCTTCATAGACTATAGTCAAATGGACAAAGCATCTGGAGGTTAAGCTAGAAAGCTACAGGAAGGAGTTTAAGGGCATGAGTGGACATCACGGAGCAGCCAAGAAGATTAAATGCTGCCTAAGGTGAGTGTGAGAGAAAATGAGTGCTACAAGGAGGGCATAAAGGCTGATGCCAGGGTCAGAGGCCACCAGAAAGAGTGAGGAACTCAGTTGTTAAGCCTAACCTGATTCATTGCCTGTACCTGTTCTCCTGGGCACAGCATATCTTTAACTCCAGGATCCTTCAGTTCACTATTTACTTTGTTTGTTTAGTGTGTGTGCGCATGTGTGTGCTTGCACTCACTTCTTGGTGTGTATGCATGTGTTTGACACCTTTCAGGAGCTGATTCCCACCTTCCATTATATGGGTTCTGGGGTTTGCACTCACATTGTTATGCTCTGCAGCAGGTACCTTTACACGGTAAGCCATCCTGCTAGCCTGTCAGTTTCCCCTTGACAGCTTTTTAGATGATGTGAATATCTAATGATCTGTCCTGTGTTAACGTACAAAAGAACTTCACCAAAGCCTGGAATGGAGTATAACAAAAGCTTATTTGGGGATAAACTCACAGAAAGGATAGTGATCCACAGTCCTCTGCATGTGTTGGAAACTGGAACCAAATCCAGCAGGCAAGAGGCCTGAGCACGCTTTTTGTCTGCATTTATAGTACATGAGACTATGCCCAAAGTGGGCTGGTATCTTAAAGGCTATTAGCTGGAGGAGTTCCCACAGCACCTCCCCTCTTTGTCTAAATAAGAGAGTTCTAGGCCTAATACAAAACTATATACAATAAGAACAAATATCAAGTGTTGTCCATGGAAAAGAAGAAGCAAAAACAAACATAGAAATTCGAATTACAACCAGCATGAACAACATCAAACAAGAAACATATGCCAGTAGCCAGGCAGGAAGCATAGGCGAGACAACCAGACAGAAAGTAGAGGTGGGTCAATGAGAAAAGGAAAATTCTGGGAAGGAGGAAGCCCATCTCTTTCTGCAGTTGTGAGCCCACCACAGAAGCAGGATGTGATTGCCTCATTGAAAAATGGTACCAAGCCATGAGGTTAGCATAGACAAGAATAATGGGTTAATATAAGTTATGAGTTATTAAGAAGCCTGAGCTAATGGGCCAATCAGGTTATAGTTAATGTAGACCTCTGTGTGACTTAGTAATTGCGGGAACTGGGCAGGACAGAAACCCCGTCAACATGCTTCTGTGGTAGTTTGAATAAAAATGGCCCTATAGGTTCATGTATTTGAATGCTTGGTTCCCAGTTTGGTCAACTGTTGTGTACCTTGATGTGTTTCTCTCTGCCCATTGTCTACCGATAAATATGTAAAGCTCCCGGTTACTTGGGAAGCATCACCACCATAATGAACTAACCCTCTGAAACTATCAGCAAGTTGCCTTGCTCACAGTGTCTTCACAGCAATAAAACAGCAATTAAGGTAGCTTTAATAAGAGTGCCTGGTAGACAAGCCTGTGGGACATTTTCCTGATTAGTGTTAGAGGGCCCAGCCCACCGAGGACAGAGCCACTACTGACAGTCGGTCCTGAGCTGTTGAGCAAGACATGAAAGGCAAACAATAAGCAGTTTTCCTCTATAGCCCCTGCTTCAGTTCCTGCTTTCAGGTTTCTATGCTAACATTCAGATCCTTGACACACGAAGGACAGAAGTAAACAGTCTAAGCTGGATGGTGGTGGCACACACCTTTAATCCTAGAATTTAGGAGGCAGAAGCAGGCAGATCTCAGAGGTCAGCCTGGTCTACAAAGCAAGTTCCAGGAGGGCCAGAGCTACAAAGAGAAACCCTGTCTGAAAAAAAACAAAAAGAAGTAAAAACTGGGAATGTGGTATTTTGTAGTTTCATCTGAGAAGCACGGTCTACGTATAAAAGCACTCTGACCCTTGGCACACCAAGGACGGAGGGAAATGGTCTAGAGTGTGACATAGTAACTCCAGAGACTGTCAGGCTTGGCAGCACATAGCCTTACTACCTATCTACCCTACCAAATGATTTTTTGAGACCAGCTTAGATACATAACTCTCAAAAATATTGTTTAAAGCTTCTATCTGGACTTTGAGTTCCTCATAATTCTGTAAAGTTGATTTATACAACATCCAGGTCTGACTCTTCCCACAGATAATTAAATCTTAGCATGGACATTCTAGTACTGTGGACATGCCATTCAAGTTAAAACCAAGACATGAAGTTCTCTGCATGTCAGCTGTAATATCCATTTATTCTTGATTCTCCACCCCAGTTCATCAAAATAAACTTACACCATGTTTCTATGAAGAAAATTATATATTTTATGTACATGGGATGTTTTTGTCTGACACTAACTGTGCACAGTGTGTCTGCCTGGTCCCCAACAATCCAGACTGCATCAGAGTACAA
>JAQHUG010000135.1:4774238-4821333 GCA_028555095.1 Dicrostonyx torquatus
TAATCCTAAAAAAGGGTAAGGAACTTTGCTTTGTGGAATGTCCAAGGCCATCCCCCCCCCCCTACGTCTCGGTTGAGCAAGGTATGCATCCAAAGAGAATAGGATCCCCAAAAGTCAGTACATGCAGTAGGGATAAATCCCAGTGCCACTGCCTGGGGCCCCTCAGTCTGCCCCAGCCATACATCTGTCAATCTCATTCAGAGGGACTAGTTTGGTCCTTTGCTTTTTTTCTTCCCAGTCCAGATGGAGATTGTAAGTTCCCATTAGTTCAGGTAAACTGTTTCAATGGATGAAACCTTCATAGTCTTGACCTCTTTGCTCATATTCTCATTCCTTCTACTCTTCAACTGGACCTTGGGCACTCAGTCCATTGCTCCAAAGGAAGTATAATATCTACCTGTTAACAGAACCCAGGAGCTGCCTATAGAAGGCGCTAAAAGTAACAAACCTGGCAGGTTCTCAGGAAGAGCTGGGAGTGGTAGAGCAAGCTCTCAATACTATTGCAGGGGAGGCAGAGGCAGGTGGATCCCTGGGGCTCACTGGCCAGTCAGCCTAGCTAACCCTGTGAGTTCCAGGACACTGAGACACCTTGTCTTAACAAACAGATAGATGAAAGTGGATGTTTTGTGAAAAGCGACACCCGAGGATTTCCTTTCTTCTCCACATGCACCTGCGTTTCCTTGTGCATCCTTACACACCCGCATGAACGCCCTATGATGTGGGCACCCACACACAAATGCACACAAGAACAAGCGTGAAGGTATCTCTATTATCTTTAGAAGGACTCAGAGGACCAAAGCCATCAGCCCTGGACTGAGGTAGCAGGCCCTGTCCCAGCAGTTGTTATTCCTGGGCCTTCTCATCCACCCCTCCGTACGTTCCTTTGGGTTGTTCAGGGAGAGAAGTGGGGTGGACACTTCTTCCCCAGATCTCTGATGACTCTTTATAGCTTTATTCTGTCATGACTTTTGTCTTGAGCTCTTAGGGAAAGCAGGGATGGAGGGAAAAGAAATACTCAGAGGGCTCTGAGAATTTGTGTCAAAACAGAAGGCAGTAACGCGACATACAAAAGCTTCCTATTCTCCTGATGCCACCAATCCTAGTCTAGGTTGTACAGTGATTACTAATTCTGTGCTTAATAAAGGACACTCGATTTAGTAATCATGCCCTTCAAACTTTCCGGGTCAATAACGGATATACTTTTCTTCAGAGTCCAAGTCACAAAGGTGCCACAAGCCAGAGGAAAAATTCTGACTGAAAAGCATTTTAGGTTTTCTTCTAGTGGCGGTATGCAAGTAGAGCCTAAGAAATCATATTCTCTGTCTTTCTCATCCCATCTTCCCTCCCCAACCCAGTCACTTCTGTGTAGACCTGTACTTTTGCTAGTCCTTCTGTGGTTTGAATACAGAATGTCTGAAATCTGACCCATTTCTGGGGGGATGGTTTTATCTGGATGTAAGACAGCATGTGACTTGGTGATGGTTTGGACAGAGGGATTTCTGCGTAATCACTCTGAAGTTAGGGAGAGGTGAAGGAGGAGTTTTGAGAAAGACCATAAGAGAAAGAATTTTCTCTCTTTGGGAACAAGAATTTTCCATCAAAAGAAACTTGAATTTTAAAGACTGATATCTCATCCTTACAGAAGTGGTGTGTGTTTTTTCTAAAGAGATGACATTTCAACATTCTGGAAACAGTAAACTGCCGTCTCAAGATAAAATAAAGATTTTTCCAAATGTGATGTTCTAAATGAAAACCATGTTCGTAAGGAAGCGAGGCAGCTGGGAAGCAAAACTGGGCTTATTCCTTTGTAATGTAAGATCCTGTAGCAGTGCTGTGTGTACGTGGAGCCACGTCTGTAACTGCAGCTCTTGTAGGTAGAGGCAGAAGCGCTCCGGCCACATAGTATAGTAAGATTCAGGCCAGTTTCAGCTAACCTTGGCTCTAACCAAATGGAACCCGCCCAACCCTTACATCCATCAAGACATCACTGTGCTTTAGAAGAGAGGGAAGGATGTGTGCATTTCACTGATTTTGAACTTTGTGCTATCGCCTCTCACAGGGCCCACCTGAACGATATTGAAAACATCGTTCCCTTCCTTGGCATTGGCCTCCTGTACTCCCTGAGTGGTCCAGATCTCTCGACAGCCCTCCTGCACTTCCGGATCTTCCTCGGTGCTCGGATCTACCACACGATTGCCTACTTGACTCCCCTTCCTCAGCCGAACAGGGCCTTGGCATTTTTAGGTGGCTTTGGAGTCACTTTGTCAATGGCTTACAGGCTGCTCAGGAGTAAGCTGTACCTGTAAAGAGAATTACATTTCTCACCATCTGATTGCTTTCTTGAAGAAAGAATTCTATTTCCAATGTATTCCAACAATTTCTAAGGTTTTATGTAGGCGAAGAGCAGAGAAATTAGCAATCCGAGAAAACTCAGTTTAAAGACCAACGTCAGGGATAGGCCTTTAATATAATCAACCTTAACCATGTTCTCTAGCTCCTATAGTCCTTTGTGGTAAGTCTCACAATTTGCAATAATTTGCAATACTTATCTACATTTCATATAATGCATCTATAAAAGAGTATGTGAAACCTGACTTTCACAGTTGCTGAAGTAGGCACATGAATTAAAAACATTAAAAATCAATTTTGTTAGTTGTTTCTTTTTCAAAGGATTTCATTTACTTGTTTTTGTTTGTTTGTTTGTTTAAGCAGGGTTTCTCTGTGTTACAGCTCTGGCTATCCTGGAACTTGCTCCATAGACCAGGCTGGTCTTAAACTCACGGAGAACTGTCTGCCTCTGACTCCTGATTAAAGGTGTGCACAACCACTGTCCAGTTTACTTTTACTTTTTATTGATGCTTATGACCGTGTCTCTGCACGTGTGTGCACGTGTGTGTGCAGGTACCCACAGAAGCCCTTGGACGTGGAGTTACAGGCGGGAACGGACCTCAAGTCCTCTAGAAGAGCCAAGTGTTTTTACCTCCTGAGTCGTATCTCCAGCCTGTGCGTAGTTTATTTTTCCTATTTTTTAATAGTAAAAAAATATGGAAAGGTTGGACAACTGAATAATGAACCTCTCCATGCCCACCATGTTGAATCACTGGCTTTTAACATTTTGCCTCCTTCGCTTTGGCTATTTTTCAGGTATCAGTTGCAGACATCAGGGTATTTTCTTCTAACCGTGCTGTGTTTCCCCCATGAAGAAGGCGGGGTGCACAGGTCCACAATCACTATCCCACCCGTGAACTACGACACTACAGCTGTACTAGTTGATATAACCTCCACACTCAGTTTCCCAACAATAAACTCCAGCTGTCTTGTGTCTGACCTAGAACCAGATAAGGAGCACAGATAGCCTCTGGATGACCATTGTTAAGAGTTACATTAAGATGGAAGAATTTCCTTACTCAGTCGATGTTTTCTTTTGTAAAATATGTTTTGAGAATAATTTTTAATTGGAAAACACATACACAGAACATTGTGTAAACACATACACATATGTCTATATAAAACAAATACACAGAACATACAGAAGAACATTGTGGCGTTTCAGACATATTTTGCTTTAGTTGATTCCCTCCCCCACTCCTCTCCTCCACCTCTGGCCTGCCCACTCTACTTTCCAGTCACATGTTCTATTGCCTGCGCGTCCCCTCTGATAGGTCGCTTTTTAGTTTCCCCAACTTCTACCCACACTCATTCCACATACACACATATATGAAATTCTGCACGTGAGGCACGGACATGTGTTATCTATAAACTGATATTTTTTGAAGAGTATTGGCTAGCTATTTTACAGCACAGTCTTAGTCTGGATTTGTTTTATCTAAGGTCTAGATTAAGCACTTCTGCTGGCCCATCTCACACGCTATAATTTATCAGTAAGGCGATGACATCAGTTTTCCTCATTGTTATTCTGATTATAAATAGAAATCGCAGGCAAATGGAGTCATATTAGCCAGGCTGTCCCTTGGGAAGATGTGGCTTTATCTTTATAATCATATAGGGATCATAACAAATTTCTCAGAACAAGTTTAGCACTTGGTTTGGGTTCTATGTAAAAATATAAATATACAAACACAAAAGTGAAGTATTTGTAAGCATATATAAACCCACATAAATGTAGATTACTGGCCTCAAATGGAATTATGGATCCTTACAGCTTATACTGAAGGGTGAACTATTAAAGTCGCAACATTTTCTTTGCACGTGCCGCCATTTATATGCGTTCTCCTTCCCTCACTGGATGGGATCAATTTTTACTGCATGCGTATTGCTTTTTTTTTTTTTTTTGGTTTTTCGAGACAGGGTTTCTCTGTGGCTTTGGAGCCTGCGCTGGAACTAGCTCTTGTAGACCAGGCTGGTCTCGAACTCACAAAGATCTGCCTGCCTCTCCCTCCCGAGTGCTGGGATTAAAGGCGTGCGCCACCACCGCCTGGTGCGTATTGCTTTTATAAAAAGGATTTTCTTGTTTTTAGTCTATAGGTGGGGCTTGCCTGCATGTATGGGCACTGCATGGATGCAATGCCCACAGAGGCCAGAAGAGAGCATCAGAGACCTTGGAACGGGAGTAACAGAGGTTGTGAGCTGCCACAGGGGTGGTAGGGACCAAACCCAAGTTCTCTTTAAGATCAGCCAGTTCTCACAACTGCTGAGACATCTCTCCATCCTTGAATACCTATTTCTTAAACAATAATTTTACTGACCTTTACAAATTGTCCATTTAAGTTTATCTCTCAAGAGAAAAATCATTGTGACATTTTAGTTCTGGTAGTCCGAGGACATTTAATGTTCAGAAACAAAACCCATCAGGCAAGGAACTTTGTACACGGTAATCAAAGTGAAAAATCTGAAACTCGGGTATTGGATTTGTAGTCACACCGTATAGAGATGCAAACAGACACAGACAGACAGACAGACACACACACAAACACACACAGACATGCAGACACAAACATATACACACAGAGACACACCACACACAGATGCACATACACACCCCACACACATAAACACAGACACACATAAACATACATATACACATACATACATGCAGTCATCCATGCACAGAGTCATCACATACCTACACACATAAAAATACATATACAAAAAAACCACTAATGCATATGTTCCAATGCATGCACACACACACATGCACACAGAGATATACACACTAGGTTTGAGCAACCATCTTACTGTGTCTGAGTCAGTGCCTTTGCAGTGCTGAATGGGGTTCTTGAAGGTTTTTGTGTAGGGGAAGCATATGAACTAGCATGCTTTAAACAAGAAGTCTTCCATGTAAGCACACCAGTCATCTGTTTTAGTCACACACAGCCGGTAGCTGAGCTTCCTCTCACTTTGAGTAGCAGCTACATTTAACCTTTGTCTTTTCTCCCACTGTTTCTCTAAACTTCAAGCTTCCGGTTCACAGCAGGATGGATTGTGGCTATTCTAATACGTTTCTATTGAGTCCTTACTATTTAACATCCATTTGCTGGTAATGATTAGAAAAATGGATATTAAATCTTATATTCTCTAAGGTGTAAAAATCTATGTATAAATGCAGAACCCACTTGAAGAAAAATAAAGTTCCCAAGGATTATCCATTTCAATTTCAAATTTAAGCAATAGCTGTAAGTAAATTCAGAATACTTTCTAACTAAGTTTTCATTCACAGGAGAAGCTGTGTTGAGAAATCTATTAATGAAACTGGGTTTACGGGGAGAGGGGAGTTGTTTGCTCATCTTGCCTTTCCTGCATCAGGGAATTCTTATTTAGCCAAAAGGTATCACTTTGCCTATTGTCTGTGGCTGGTGACAGGAAACTGAGTGGTACACACTGCTGACATTATACCTGTTACCTATGAAGGACACTGTAGTGCCAATCAAGCCCCTGAAAGGTTCATGGGTAAAAACATTTAGACACCTAGGAGGCCGCTCCTGTCATGCAGGAACCTTAGGCGGACTCTAGTAGTCGCTTATAAGCTTCTGTGGGCGTCTCTTGAAGAGAGTATTGGAACCTTAGTCCTGTCTCACATCTTTCCTGCTACTGCGATGTGAACAGAGAGAGGACACTTTGTAGGTCTTGCTAATGATTAAACTAGTATCTTATGTGTGCTTGGTTGTCTAGTCAACTGTCAAAGTATAATTGTACAACTTATGGGCCACTGTCATTAGTGGGGCCCCTTAAGACCTCTAAGAACAGCTAATAACTACCTCCAAGATCCAACATTCTCTGATTTTCTGTCTAGAAGTCTCTCTAGGTAACAAGGAGAAGGGAAAGGAATTTCTGGCCCACGATGCATTGTACTTGCACCCAAAGAACCAGTCCTAGGGGTCTTGTTTGGCTTCTATAAACCATTCTTTCAAGGACACTACTTTATAATTTACAATTTAATAAATAAGATCTGGGGGCATTGCATAGCTGAATCACCCTGACTTTTAGCCTCTAGCTTTGGAATCTTCCAACAGTCTGTTTAGAAAGAGCAATGCAAAACTCCTCTGATCATCTCTCCCCCACCAGCCTGAAATGTCAGTCCTGTGGGATGCTGATAGGTCTTCCTGCTATGAGGCAAAGCTGTACCACTTCCCGTGTGCCTTTCTGGGTCCTCGATTCACTGTAAATTCTATGGAAACTGTTGAATTTGACAAGGAGGAGTTGTTGAAGGCAGACTACTGGGAAGGGTCGATGTTGGGTTGAATTTGGCACCAATCTCTCATTCTTGACAGCTCAAGTGCAAGATGGTGGATGAGCTATAGGACCCGTGAGCCTCCTCAGTCAGCGAATGCAGGCCCTGAGTCACATTTAATTCATAAAAGCATGACAGCCCTGCATAAAGTGTGAGCTGTGAAAACGGAGAGATTGAGACTATGTGCACCAGTGAGCCATTATTTCCTTTCCCCAGACTTTAGGAAAATCCAAACCAGGACAATATGGACTCTGGTACATCACCAAAAGATCGTCATTAGTGACTTCAAGAAAATATTACAGGCATGACACCAAGGCCACATGATTTTGTGATTGACAGTTAAGAGGAAAATGAATGAAGAGTTAGAAGAGGCCTAAAATTCTACATAATTTTGCTTCAGTCACACACATCTACACTGTATGCAAACAAGGCTGCCTACAATTAAGAAAAATGTTGGGATGGCAAGGTGGCTCAGCAGGTGTAGGCACCTACTAGCAAGCCTGATGATCTGAGTTCAATACTGGGAACTCACATTGTGGGAGGAGAAAACAGGCTCCAAGCTGTCCTGTGACCTCCACATGTGCACACATGTATCAAACCTGGATGCACACATGTATAATAAACATTAAAACTCTAAATGAGGAAAACTCTTAAGGCCAGGTAGCAGTGGTACATGCATTTAATTCCAGCACTCAGGAGGGAGAGGCAGGAGATCTCTCTGAGTTTGGGGCCAGTCTGGTCTACAGAGTTAATTCCAGGAGAGCTATTGAAATAGTTTGGAATGTGAAGAGAATATTGGGTTTGTAAAATGCCTCTGTCTCAGTCCTGGCCCTGAGACTTTCTTGTGCCTCAGATACCA
Source organism: Dicrostonyx torquatus (assembly GCA_028555095.1). Taxonomy (NCBI): domain Eukaryota; kingdom Metazoa; phylum Chordata; class Mammalia; order Rodentia; family Cricetidae; genus Dicrostonyx; species Dicrostonyx torquatus. The sequence goes on from JAQHUG010000135.1 coordinate 4,781,786, forward strand.
TCATCGTGTTTAACGGCTGCTTGAGCCCCATCTCTAACCTTAAATGCTTTGACACATGGCCCACTGTGTCCGTGGTTGATCCTACAATCACCCTGAAGTAGTACACACTCTCCCTTGACACAGTGGCCGCACTGTTGGGGACCATCGCCCCAACACAGAAACTGGTGCTTTGCTCTAAGCGTGTTCTCGGAGGCGCGTGGAAGAATCAGACCCTTTACACCATCTTTATCGTTCAAGGGCCACTCAGGACTTTTCGTCCTTCCAGCATGACCTGTGGAAAAGGTAGATGACTTTGTATAATACAGGTATGGTCATTCTGTCCTGTTGCAGTAGCACAGGGGTTTTTTTAAGTTATTAAAAGAGAGTGGATTGTGGGCTCTGATATCCACCAGCCTGGCGACAGCCATGGCTTGAATACAGCTTCGTAGCTGGAAAGCTAACAATTTAGAAAGACAAAAGGTGAAAGGCTTGGCTCTGGCCTTCATTGACTTGTAGATTTCCCAGGAAGAGGTTGCTGGCTCCAAAGCTGGTGAGGTATGCAGGTGTGTGGCTAAGAGAAGGTGCCCTGGAAAAGGAATGAATAGGGAATTACTCAAGAGTAGAGGGAGCATTCAGAGTTGGAGGGGACAATAAACACAGGTCATGCTGGAAGGACGAAAAGTCCTAAGCTGCCCTTAGATGGTATAAAGAGTCTGATTCTTCCACGCGCCTCTGAGAACATGCTTAGGGCAAAGCACTAGTTTCTATGTTGGGGTGATGGTCCCCGACACCACACAAAGGTCTGTGTAGGGTTGAGGGGTCCTGACTGAGTCAGCTCTTATGTCTTCTAGAAGTTGCTTGATGGCTGAGCAGTTATATATGTCTGGGTGCACCTGCACTTTGGGAATCAGCTAAAAGAAGAATGATCTGAAAGGACCTCAAGGAAGACTCCTGGAGACAATGTTATTCCTTCTGTCTCATTGTCCATGACAAGGCTTTGTAGATTCTGGCCTCCGGGGTAAATCTGTCTGTTAATGGTATTTAGAAGTGATATATTCTTGGAGCACAGCTGTGTTTATTTATTTTAATATTTCCTCTAACTTCTTTCCTGCCACAGTGGCAGAATGAAATAAGCTGCGGCACAGGAGACTTCCACAGCTCACAGAACAGGCATATTTACTAGCTAGTCGTTCACAGAAAAAAATTTTCTGACTTTTGCTGCAGTTGACTGACCTGGAATCATCACCATTGTAGTATGGAGGGCTTCTTGTTGGTTCCTGGCCTCCCAGCTAGCTTAGACCCCAAATAATCACACAGAAACTATAGTAATTAAATCTAATTTAATTGATACTGCTTAGCCCATTACCTCCAGCGTCTTATTGGTTAACTCTTACATATTAATTTAATCCATTTCTATTAATCTGTATATCATCACAAGGTCGTGGCCTACCAGGAAAGTTTCAGCACATCTATCTCCGGTGGCGGCTCCATGGCGTCTCCGTGACTCCACCCTTCTTTCTTCCAGCATTCAGCCTAGCTCTCCTTGCCTACCTAAGTTCTGCCTTGCTATAGGTCCAAAGCAGTTTCTTTATTCATTAATGGTAATCACAGCACACAGAGGGGACTCTCACATCACACCATGACTGTGACAAAGGAACAAGAGAGGAAATGGAGTTCTATAAACTACCTTCCAAGAAAACATCTGTGTACCATGTCAACTAACATGCCAATAGACACAGAAAAGTCACATGTCACCCAACTGACCTCAGAACCAAAGTGTTCAGACTCAGGTTTCCAAGTGAGAGCAGCGTCAGCATCACAAGACACAGGGTAGGTGCGATGGAGGAATGATTGATGGGGAAAACCGTTCATGCCCACTTTGTGATGCTGTTACGACGTTCACTGCGGAGACAAGCACAAGCATTGTTTAACTCTAAAACCTCATGCCATGAAGGCAGCCTTTTTCAGATCAATTGTAACCCATGATATGCTCTGTGTGACAACAATGGTTGCCACTAAGCTTAAAAAAATGCAAACGTATGAATTTGCAACATGCTGCCTTAGGAAGACAGATGGGATAGGAACAAATATTTGGATAGCCTTATCGCCTCTAGAACCAAGCTGGTTCCCAAACTGTGCCCCGTCTGTTCTCTTGAAATTATCATCTGCACCCTGCTCCCAACCAAACACTTCATAAATTTAATGCTTTTTATTTTTCTATTGGTGTAGTCAATGTAGATCAGATTAGAGAGCATTACTGGCCTAAAGGCAAATGATCATGCTGGTGTTTGATGTAACAATTAATATTAGTCCATGGCTTATATTTGTCATGAAAATAAATACTACTTTAAATTTTTGTGTTATTCAATCTATAAACTTAATAGCCAAATGTAATTTTTTTTTCTCTTTGTAACTTACCCTTTGTAATGTTATATTTAAAGGTGGGACTCAAGAATTTATTCTAATTATTTCTTTCTCACCATCCCACCTACCCACAGATGAATCACGCCATGCTCTCCCAATTACAGCGCAGTAGATGACTGAGGTGATCAGTGACTGAGAATTCCATTTGTTCTGGAGGCAGGTGTTGATCTACTCATTTCTAGTGATAAAATGGGAGCGTCACCATGCGGGAGTAATTACAGCAGAGAACCCGTAACCTCATTAAAGAGGTTAGACATGATTTGTGAGCTAAATAGCATTTTGTGGGTTTCATGCCTTAGAATAATAATGTTTAAATTAAAATTTTTGAATCAGTGTCATGTCACCAAAACATCATGAACACCCCAAAACATTAAATAAATATTGAGCTCCTCCCATTTTAAGGTTTTTCTCTTCTTATTTTTTCTTCAGAAGGGGAATACACTGTCACATGAATAGACCAGTCTTTGATAGATACTAGTGCCTGGAGTGGGAGCAACGGAAAGATCAGAAGCCAATGAGATGGAATTCCTTGTCATATTCATTCTGGGTTTCTAAAATCTTGATCCTGCGAGTTAGATTCCTATAGGCCAAATCTCCATACACAAGCTAGAAGGAAATGTTTAATTCTTCATGAAACTATTTACTAAGTGTAGTGGGAGAGAGCTGTTTGTTGATTCCCGGCTGCTCAGACCCAAAACAATCACACAGAAACTATATTAATTAAATCACTGCTTGACCCATTAGCTCTAGCTTTTTATTGGCTAACTCTTACATATTAATTTAACCCATCTTCATTAATCAGTGTGTCGCCATGTGGCTGTGGCTTACCGTGTAAAGTTTCCAGCATCTGTCGCTAGTGGCAGCTCCATGCCTAACCTTCCATGTGGTAGGTGCTTGGTGTACAGCCCTGAAGAGACAGATATTAGATAAGGGTTTGTAAAGAAATCAAAAGAGCTCATTAAAATAACCAAAATCAAACTATACATGGGATTCTCTGGCAGAATCCAATTCACTGTAGTCTGTTATTCAAATCTGCCTTGGCATGCTTCAGTAGAGACCACAGGATAAAAAGGTGTTTTACTAATAAATATTTGTAATCAGTTTAGTATCAAAAACATTAGCCATGAGTGAAGATTAAACAGAGTTATATCTTCTGGATAAGCTTTTCTATTTTCCTATTAGTGGACCTGAATTAAGAATGAGAGAGGAATAGAGAGAGAGCAAGAAGAGGAGGAGGGGTTAAATAGACTGACTTTTTGCCAGGACAGCTTCATCTATGAAGTGAGTTTCAAGCAGGCCATGGCTATAGAATGAGACATGGTCCTGAAAAACCAAGAGAGAGAGAAAAGAAGGAGGGAAGTCCACCATTGTTGCCATTACACATAGAAGCACACCTTATCTTTGTAGCCATTAGTCCTGCTCTCGTTTTCTGGGCTCTTTGTGTGCAGTAGTTTCTGACTCTTAACTCACAAAGTCTGAAATATTTACTAGCGCTCTTTATAAGATATGTGTACCTGTGATGCACACAGTTGCTTAAGACGCTGTAATAGGAGAGTGAGTTATCTAGCTGTTTGATAACTGGTCCTAAGATTTAATCAAAACAACTACAGCAATAGATAATGACCCTTCCCTTTCACAATAAGAGTGATGGAGACTTATAAATATAGAACATGCTGAAATCTTGAAAAGTTCTTCTAGGAGAAAGGAAAGGATGGCTATTTTGATAACCTATCAAAGATTATGGTTTTTATAGTTCCTATTCTTGAGGAATTCTGACCTCTTTTTTTGCCAACCATGTCCTTCAGGGAGTTACAGTCTCTCTTGCTTGCCTACCAAAGTCCCCATTCCAAATTTCCCATTCCACTGCACTGGAGATCTCTCCTTTGTCCTGATATGTGCACTCAGTCACATCACGGACTCTCTGTACCTTTTCAGTGCTAAGACGAAATGAAAAGCACCTGAGCAAGAAGGTACCAGCTACTCACTGGGGAAGACACAGACCCAGTGCTTCCTGTTTATCTGGGGTTCTTTGATGAGTTCTAAATGTATATCTTACTGAAAATGGACCATCAGGGCCAGTGAGATAACTCAGTTTTTAAAGCCACTTGCCACAAAAATCTGACCAGGTGATTTCTTACAGTACTAAGAAAACCTAAAAATAGATCCTCTTCTATTTTAACCCAAATTAAATGTCTTTGTTCTGTACCATTTATTATATATTATATAGTATGGAAGATGTTAGACTACATCATGATGTCTAAGTATTTGTCCAAGTTAAATGAGAAATGAGGTAGTGGTGGCTGGGGAGATGCTTCATTTTGTAAACTGTTTGCCTGAATTTGATCTCTTCAAACTCACATAAAAAAATATGGGTATGGTGGCACACACTTGTATTTCAAGCACAGGAAGGTGGAAACAGGAAGATCTGTGGGGCTCACTGATCAGCCAGCATAGCCTATTTGGCAAACTTCAGGCCAATTTGGAGACACGGTTGTCTCAAAAAACAAAAGACAAAATACCTGGAGTGCTTGTCTCATGAGCAATGATATTCAAGGCAGTCCTGAGAGAGAGAGAGAGAGAGAGAGAGAGAGAGAGAGAGAGAGAGAGAGAGAGAGAGAGAGCTTTGTTTATTTTCTTCATGGAAGTGGGCTCCTCTCCACTGCCTGAACTTTGAATTGCGCCCCCTGGTGGCTGAGCTTTCATCACAGTCTGAGGCCTCACTGTTACTGGGACGAAAACTAGAATTTTATCGAAGGTTTGGGAGGCAAGGTCTCATTTTGATTACAGTAAATGGATAGAACAACAGCTCCAGCGTGAAGCTATCAAACCAATCCTTTCTCAGAAATGGTAGCTAAAACCATTCCTGTTTCATCACATCAGAAGTCAAGTCTTTATGCCAACAGAGCGTATGACACTAGAAACAAAAAAATTAGAACCAAACGAAGAGGAGTTCAGAAAGAGCTGACAATATCTACAGCTAATTCAACACTGTTGTTTTCTTCCTGGGACATGTAGAGCCACGGTGAGAGCTCACACCTCCCACGTTCATTGCAGTCATGGTGATTGCTTTTAAAACTGTGCCTAGTTTCTCTGATGAATTTAAACTGCTAGTGTTTCCAGTGAAAGTGGCATGGGATTCCACGTGGGGCCTCGTGTCTTCTCACTGTTCTGCCACACAAACAGGTCCTAAATCTATTAATTAAAAGCCCACTCAAAGTCCCTCAACTCAAAACAGATTCAGTAACCATTACAGCTAGCATCCTGATTAGAGTTTTGAGATGCATTTCTAAGTAGAAAAAAACAAAACAAAACAAAAAAACCCCACATGATTCCTGCTTTTAAGCACTAACTCCAAATGAGATACTAGACAAAAAATATGGAAATTATTTTAAATAAGATTTATTGGGGCACCCCTCATGAAATGTATTATTATGTTGCTATAATGAGAAGACCCTGTGTGTGCTGCTATGGCTACCGTGGAGCAATATAAAGGATACAAGAGGATTGTGATGCGTGTGAGCTTGCAGTCTAAAAAGCCGCAAAAAGGTAAACTATGAAGCTCAGAAGCAAGTAACAAGGTGAATTTTCGTAATATTTCCTTTGGGAACTACAACCTTTTGAAGTGTGTGTTGCATAGTAACTAAATGAAATACAGTTAGCCTTCTTATAAAGCAACACAAATGAAAAGAGAGGGTACCTCCTTGAGAACCCTTCTGGTGACACAACCCCCACCAAGAACATATCCCAGGAGACTTTGCAGTATAATGTCTTGGAGAACAACAGAATAGCAAGAATAGCCTGTTAGTTGAAGGAACATCATTCTGAAACTAAGATATGCAATGTGGAGTAAAATGAAAAAAAACAAAAGTGGTTGAACTAGAGTTATTAAAATCAGAACTTGAGGAAGGGCATAAATGGGTTACAGAAATGAACTTGAATAGGCAAAAATAAAAGAATTCCATATTTTTAAGTTTGACACAGAAACATTGGTTTGAACTGATACTGTGTTTTATCGTGTGTGTGTGTGTGTGTGTGTTGTGTTGTATTTCTCTACTAAGAAGAGCAAATAGCCAGATGCAAGAAATGTAGGATGGACCAGTATGATCTGACATATAGGGAAAGAAGAACACTATTCAATATTTCTGTTGGCATGTCAAAAGGACTGTAGTTAAATATATAAGTTCTATGCCAATAAATTGTCATATGACAAAGATCTTTAAACCAGGTAGACATATTAATATACATATATATGCATATATTTATTTATCTATATATCTATAAACACATACAGACAAACTTGAATATTGGGGATCTTGCTCTTTTTGAAAACATTCCAAGAATTCATCCTACTTTTTCTATATAAATTAAACTTCAGCATAGCCAATAGTTGATGAGAGGGAAATGCCTTTTTGTGGAAGCAAACCAGCTAATAATTGAAGAAATAATTTATCTTTTCAACACTTAATGAGATAATGGATTTAAACAAAGATTATCAATGATTGTTAACAGAAAAACTAGACAGCCAGAAATTATTTACTCCCAAGAGACTCGCACAACATCATCCATAAAACTGGGTATAAAAGCCAAGAAAACTCTCCAGAAGTCTCCATGAAATAAGAACTCAGACTGAGAACTGCCCATAAAAGAAACTCATTTTTCAATAAAGAATTGTGGAGAGAAGATGGAGAGACAGAAGTGGGACGAGGTATGAATGTTGCTTGAATTCTAATTACATAACAAAACTATTAAAGAACTATGAATCATTGTTGAAATTTTGATATTAATTCCTTCAGTATTTCCTGTGAGTGTGAGAGAGGTGTGCACTACTGTTCACAAGGGCAGAGGCCGGAAGAAGGAACCACGCATCCTCCTCTGTCGCTCTCCATCCATTCCTTTGAGACACAGTCTCTCTCTGAGCCTTCGCTATGCTAGACTGGAGCACCAGCAATGGCGCTAGCAATCCTCCTGCCTCTACTCCTCTCAAAGATCAAGAAAGATGCCTGGCTTGTTACCCTGGTGTGTAGCAAGTATTCTTTTGTTTGTTTGTTTATTTTTCTTCATTCTCCATTGCAGCCACAGTTCTTCCTCTAAACCTAAATGAATTATATGCTGTCTGCTGAACTAATATTTATAAAACATTCTGTATTCCATAGAGGAAGGTTTTTATATAATCTTGATTTTTTTTTTAGTTGATGCTATGCATAGCAAAGCTTCACATTCTCCCAAGTCCCCGTTCTTTCTCTCTTAAAGTGTGTAGAGGTCATATGGGGTAGGCATTCAAATATATAATATTCTCTGTGTTTCCACGTGAATAACAGAGATCATATCTTTGAAATATATTCAGTCAGTAATGCAAGGGCTCTACTGAACTTCTCTGGATATTTACTTATTTATTTGTTTATTTATTTACTATTAATGTTATGCCTCGAACGTTAATAACTCAAAGGAAAGAGAGAATATGTACTTTGAGAATGAAAAGTTCACAAATCAGAGTGGATGCAAGTGGGACGTAGGTAAATGATTCATTTATAAAACACAGGAGTGCTCAGTTGACAGAGCGCTTGCCATTGAAATGCAAGAGGCTGCCTTTGAGCTTCCAGTACTGACATAAAAATCCTAGGTACAGTCGTGCACCTACAACGCCAGAACTGGGGAGACAAAGACAAGTGGATATCTGGGGTTTCCTTGCCAGCTGGCCTAGCCAAATCTGCCAGCTCCAACTGCAAGGAGAGACAATGTCTCACAAATAAATGGAGAGTGATGGAGAAAGACACCCAGCAGTGACCTCCGGCCTCTGCACATAGAGAGCTCTAAGACGTTCCCAGGGTCCAACAAGCACTTGGAGTTTATAACCTGTGTCTGCACATAATTGCATAAAAAGAGCCCATCCATCCAATTCTGACTCCTCAGATCCATATAGGTGATGTTATAGAGAACCAGACTTTTAAAAGATGGGATTAGAGATTTGCAGATGAGCCCGGACCAGTTGAGATCATGTGGTGCATCTGGAGAGGAGACCAACAGAGGGGCACATCAGGCCCAACAAGTGGAGGAGGAGGCAAGCTGGAGTCAGGCAGCCGCAAGCCAAGGAATAGCAAGAATTTCAGATGGTCAGAAGCCTGGAACAAACTCTGCAGTGGATTCTTCCTTAAAACTCAGGCCAAACCAGCCCTATCGATGAGATTTCAGGCTTCTGTCTGCCAGGATGCAAAGGGGATGTATTTCTGCTTTAAGTCGGTGGTCCTCTGTTCTGATAGAACTAGGGACTGAATCTGCCACTTCTCACAGGCCACTCTGGGAGAGACACATCTCGCAAAGTTCCTATGAGTTGATTTTGTTAGTTGACTTGACTGGACTTGGCACCGTGGGAATGGCAAAGAGGGAATTTCCAGAAAGGCTCAACTAAGGAGGAAGGCCCACTGTGCTGTGGGTGGTACCATCTCTTAGGGTAGCTCCTCAGCCCCATAAAACTCGGGAAAATGTGCTGAGTATCAGCATCCACATTTCTTCCTCTGCCTCCTGACTTACCTGCAGTGTTACCAGCTGCCTCAGACTCCTGATGTCATGGGCCTCCCTGATAGGCCATGGGCCCTCTTAAATTAGCCTCTCTAGCAAGAGCTGTCTTTCTTAGCTGTATTTTTTTTGTTGGTATTTATTACAGAAAAAAGAAAAGTTAGTAATACAGAACCCAAATCCAATGTGAGGATGGCCAGAACAAAGAAACAGCCCAGGGATAGTTTGGAAGGGAGGGCCCAAAAATCACAAGCACCTCATTCTTGGTTCTCCTCACTGATGGTTGTCTGGATACCAGGAATGAGGGTTGAGGGATTCAGGAGCCAGCCAGCGTCAGAGCACCAGCAAGGGCTTCCCCAGCCATCTGCTTCGCAGTACGGACTTGGTGGAAGTTCTGAAGGAGGTTGTAGGTGGACAATACAGGTGGAGATAAGAAAAGGAATGGAGTGGGGAGGAGAGGGAGACAGGCCAGAGAAGAGACCATGGGTGTCTCCAGGCTGGGCTTGCTAGAATGAGATTAGGTTCAGTAGCAGCTGTGTCCGGAGAAGTAGAGCTGAGCCATTGTTCATCAGAGAAGCAGACGCCAGAAGACACACTGAACATGGGGACTTGAGTCAGGACTCCCCAGAAACAACTTCTTCCTGTATTCCACTTCACTCCGACAAGAGGGAAAATGTCAAAGGAGAGAGTTAGTGGGTAGTGTGCGGTGCAGTAAGACCAAAACCCAACGAATGACAAAGCCAAGGAGAGAGTCAATCGGCATGAGTGGAGAAAGTGAAAAACATAATTATGTTATAAAATGGAGTGAGTGCGGAAGCTCTGGAGGGGGAAAGGTGAGGTCATAGGTAGAAGTGTCTTAAAGCCCCCTTTATGAAGGCCTAGCAAAATGGCTCAGCAGGTAAAAGTCCTTGCAGTAAAGCCCGAAGATATGCATTCTGTCCTGGGACTCGTCAGGTAGAAAGGAGAGAACTAACTCATACAAATTGTCCTCTACTCTGACCTTTGCACAGATTCTGTGGTGGAGGCATGTGCGCGTGCGCGCGCACACACACACACATAGAGAAAAGTAAAATGTAATAAATGTTAAAAAATTCCTTGTAGGTACATGAATTGTAATAGATCATGTTTGACTTTGTGATACATAGAGATAGCAAAAATTATCAGTTAAGACTTTCATTATTATTCTTAAACAAAATCTATTATTATTTTTTACAGCTAACAATTTCGATTTAACTTATTTTCCATCTGTCTTCATGCAGACGAATCAAGTCCAGGCAGCTGCAACTGGATCTAAAGCAGTTCCCATTCCACCAGCACCATCCAGGAGAAGCCTGGCTATGTGTGGATGACTGCTTCCATTTGGCCTTGATGACTGCCGCACGGGTCACCATCATTCCTATGAAGAGCTCCGAGGAGGATGATTGATAGGTCGGGGTGCGTGGAGGGTCGCTTTGAAAATGTCTGGTGCAGTTTGGAGCTCTGTAGCTCACAAGTGCCACATGTGCACATAGCTTGGTAGAAAGAGTGTAAAAACAGCGGTGTGAGGGCTCTCTACGTGGATGCTTTCCTGCGCACACAGTTTGGGAAGTTCTGCTTTCTGCCTGTACTCTGCCTTGTTTGGCTATCCAGCATCTTGGGTGGTAAGGCTTCTTTGGCCAGGGAAGTGGCTCTGTTGTCTTCCAGTGCTTGTCAACCTTCAAATGCAGTGACTAAGATTCCCGGCTATGTGGCAGAGATCAAGAAATGAATCTAAGCACGGGGGTAGTGAGCAGCGCAGGATTCCTGAACTCTTTTGGAGCAGACTGGTAACTTCCCACTGCCACTAGATGTCCCTCTGTGGCTTTTCTTTTGGACATCGGTGCTGTGCACAGGGCAAATCATTTCGGCTCCGCTGGATGAAAGAAAAGTGCTCTGTAGGCTCCGAGGAAGCAGTTTACATTGGGACGTTATCCAAGCTGTGACCGCCACCATCACGTAGCCCTCTCGTGTGTGCCGTCATGATGCAGAAATCAGGACGCTCTCTACAGAGGTCAGGAAGTCTTGCCAACTTTCACTCACTAACCTTTGCCAGCCTACTCCCAGTAACCCAGACCAAAACTTCTAAGACTATCCTGCATGAATAACTAGTTTTGTGTTTGTATGTCAGGAAGTGTGCTGGTGTATGCATGGGTATGTACATGTGTGTGTGCATGCATGAATTTGTGTGTGTGTGTATGTGTGTGTGTGTGCTGAGTGTGTGTATGAACTGAGTGTGATAGAGGTCCATGTCTGATATTGTTCCTCAGTAGCCACGCGCCTTGATTTACAAACATAGTCTCTCACTGGGACCTCGGGTTCACCGATGCCAAAGACCTGTTCTCACCTCCCCGGCTCTGGGACTTCAATAGTGTGAGACCACAACAGACTTTTCATGTAGCTTCTGAGGATTGGACTCAGGTTATCATGCATGGATGGCAAACATTTTACTGAGTTATCTCCCCAGACCCATAGATCTATTCTTTAAACATATTTTTATGCTTCCGATTTCTTGCAGCCCAATAAATGGTCGACTGTTCCCAAATAGAATTTCTGCCACATGCCCCTTAACAGTTTCCTTCCTGATTAATCCTGCTTATGAATTTTGTGCTCAGATTTCTGCATTCCTTACTTTTCTTTTTGCTTTTTGACAGGAAGCAAGCAACTTAAGGAAATAAGGGTTTATTTTGGCTGAAATTTTGGGGGGTTCAGTTGATTGTGTTAGATAAAGTGTGGTGTCAGTGGTGTGAGCAGGGCTGCACATGGTCTATTTTGTCATCAGGAAGCAGAGAGAAGGCAGGAAATGGGGCTAGGCTTGTAGGATCTCAGGACTCGACCCCAGTCACCTCTGTGGAAGCTCCACTTTTTAAAGGTGCCACAACATTCCAAGAACGGTAGGACCAGCTGTTGACCAAGGATTGACAGGAGCCGGTTGGGGCCCTTCACATTCAATCTTGATGAATCAGCAACGGCCGCTGACATAGTATGCATTAGATGTCTATTTACAAGTTTGCTCTTTGTGTTATTACAGACTGGTTAGAGAAGCACACTTTGATTGGCACTGACATTGGCTAATTTGGCATCTTTGAAGAAAAGCAAGTGCCCACAAGGAACCAGACGGGAGGGGGGTGGTGCTTACAACAGCTTAGAAGAGTCAAATGGAGGGTAATGCACTGTGAGTATCTGTACTCTGCAGCTCCTGCCCTGGGCCAGGTGTGGTCCTTCTGCCCTGGGCCAGGTGTGGTCCTTCTGCCCTGGGCCAGGTGTGGTCCTTCTGCTCTGGGCCAGGTGTGGTACTTCTGCCCTTGGCCAGGTGTGATCCTTCTAATTACTGCAGAGCTTATTTGACCGAAGCTACTTTTAACAGAAAACAAGAAGGAATGGCGGGAAATAGCAACAGGGAGAAATGATTGTTTTGTTTTGTTTTGTTTTGTTTTTACAATTTCTGGGCTTTCTGTAGCAAAGTAAGTGAGTCTTTTAAATGCCACTTGGTGTGTTTGAAGAGATAAAGGTGGCATGGAGATTGTAAATACCATGTAGTTGGATCCATTTCGATAACTAGCTGTAGTGACACCTAGGTGGTAGGCGGTGAGCTGGTTTACCCAGCGACCAGCTCTAACTACAGAATTAGTAGACGAGGTTCTACAGCTTTGCAAACTTGAAAGAAACACTTTGCTCATTCACTGCCTGAGCCGTTTCTGTCCCAATAATGACTTCTAAGTTAGTTATCTGCAATGCAGGTACACAGCTCCCTGAACAACAATGTTGAGAGTGGTGGTTAAGAGTCTTTTGTGATCTTGAGAAATTTTCTAATCCAGAGACTTGTCAGAAGAAAAACAAACTATGCCCCTTCTCTGATTCTGTGGCTTTGCTTAAACTGAGACTGAGTTTGTTTGCTTATCATCTCAAACCCCTTGAAGTCCAAATTCCAGAGTTTTATAGAAGTGTTCTCTCCCCATCCCCCATCTTTTTTTGTTGGGCTAGTCATTGGTGAAGCTGACCTCTTCCCAGGAATGGCAGCATGACATTTGCCCCTCATGGGTGTAGCCTGCTATGTAGAAATGATCTCTTTTCATCGACAGAGATTCCTTATAGGATATATATGATAAAGAAATAAATACATACATATGCCCACAAACACCATCTTAATTGTCAGTCTTAAATAACCCATTAAAATAAATTTCTTGGAAATAAATGGTCACATACTTCTTTGGAACTTCTTAAGAAAACCATGCATCACAAATAACAGCAAGGAATAAAACTCTTTCTGTGTACAGACTTCATGTGTTCAAATTAGAAGCAGAGATTATAAAATATAAATATCTAGTGGCTGAGGAGACAACTCAGTGGGTAAGGTACATTCCTTGCAAACTGAGGATCCAAGTTCCATTCCCAAACCCATTTGGCAAAAATAAAACAAAACAAGCAAAGAACAAACAAAGATTGAGTGTGGCACACGTTTGTAATCCCTGAGGCATGGGGGTGGGAGTGAAGAAAGACCTTCTTGGTGAGCTCTTGGCCAATGAAATATTCACTGGTGGATGACCTATCAGAAACGAAACGTGAGGTCACCCTCCTGCCGTGTACATGCACATATATACACCTACATAGTCCTGCGTACACACTTGTACCCACACATGCGCATGAACATTCAAACACCCACGAGAGAAAAAAAGTTATTAACATCTTGTTGGTTTAAACTCAGCTGCAATGAGAGTGCTGTGGCCATAGATGGGGGCAAAGTGCTAGTTTGAAATGATTCTAAGATAATTTAAAAGTTAAATTGTTTTTTAAAAAATTAATTAATTATTTTTTTAAAAAAACATTCTTTTCTCATTTTACATACCAATCCTAGTTCCCGTTACCTCTCCTCCTCCTGCTCCCTTTACCTTCCTCCAACCCTACCTCCAGCCACTCCTTAGAGAGGGTAAGGCTTCCAATGGGGAGTCAACAAAGTCTAGCACATCACTTTGAGGCAGGATCAAGGCCCTCCCCACTATATCTGGGCTGAGCGAGGTATCCCTCCAAAGAGAATGGGCTCCAGAAAGCCAAACAAGCACAAGGAATAAATCCTGGTCCCGCTGCCAGTGACCCCACAGAGTGCCTCAGCCATACAACTGTCACCCACATTCAGAGGGCCTAGTTTGGTCGTATGCTGATTCCCCCACAGTCAGTCTGGAGTCAGGGAGCTCCCATTAGTTCAGATGTGCTGTTTCAGTGGGTTTCTATCATGGTTTTGTCCCTTTTGTTAATATTATCTCTTCTCCCTCTCTTTGACTGGACTTTGGGAGCTCAGCCCAGTTCTTCCCTGCGGATCTCTGCCTCTGCTTCCATTGGTTGCTGGATGAAGTTTCTATGATGACAATTAAGTTATTCATCAATCTAATTATAGTGGAAGGCCAGTTCAGATACTGTCTCCACTGTTGCTTAGGGTTTTAGCTGGGGTCATCCTTGTGGATTCCTGGAAATTTCCATAGTGCCTGGCTTCTTGTTAACCTCATAATGACTCCCTCAATCAAGATATCTCTTTCTTTGCTTTCCCTCTCTGTTCTTTCCATTCTCAACTATCCTGTTCCCTCGTGTTATCCTTCCTCTTCCCTTCTCCTCTCCTTCTGCCCTCCCTTCTCTCCCCGTCTCAATGTTCCCAATTTTCTCAGGAGATCTTGTCTATTTTGCTAACATTATTTAATTATTGTTTGAGCCATTGAGTCCAAGTAGTGTTGTCCATACATGAGTAGGTTTGTGGATAATCCACGGAAACATAGGGAAACCTATGCGGATCATACCCGCAAAGTAAAATGACTCTCACTTGCCAAGAGGCCATGAATTTCCTATAGCTCCTCAGCTAGTGTGTTTCCTTGACAGCCCCTGTTAAGGCATGATCTTGCATAGATCCATAGAGGTAGTCACAGAGAATGTGAATACATGTATGCAGCTGCTATGTCAGATCCAGAGCATAACATTGATAGCCCTCATCCTTATGCAGTTCCAGTGTTTTCAGCCCCTCTTCCATGCATTCCTGAGCCTGATGAAGAGGGGGTTGATATTGACTTCATAGTGATGTCCCATCTAGAACTGCGCTCAGCACTTTGCACAGCAATGTGCCTGTGGACTCACCGATATCCACGGCAATAAGTTTATCTCACCAAGGTTGAGGGCAGCACAAATCTGTGGGTTTAAACATTGGTAATGCAGCTTGACAATGTGACCATTTAGCCATTATCAATAGGTTCTCCCCTAAGGCCTATGGCTTCCCTAGTCATAAAATTTGACCAGATATGAATTCCCTCTTGTGATCAGGTCTTAGATCCAATCAAGGCAGTGGATGGTTTCTCAGATAAACAGTCATGCCATTATTGCACCACTGGGCGCATCCTGCCTGTCAGATTGGTAGTAGAACATACAGGGTCCATCATTGGATAGGATCAATGTCCTTTCTCCCCCAGAAGCTTGCAGAGGGTTTTCTAGGACAATTAAAGCTACATAGCTGAAAGAGAATTTCCTGTGAGGGAGTAGTGAGGGAGAGATATTATCAGGACACATTGAAAACCAGTATGAACTTTTCAAAAAATGAATAAATACAAAAAAGCAAGACAGAACATCCAAAGGTATAGTGGCATTTCATTTGCATTTTAATAGATAAAGCTTGCCTGAGGATCAGAAAAGTGAAACAGCCACACTGACCAGCCTTTCAGACCACATGACAATAACATGCATGCTGAATCCCACTAGTTAGACTAGTTTGCCGTAGAAATCAGGCGGTAGCAGTGCATGCCCTTAATCCCAGATCAAGAGAGGATTATAAAATTGGAGGACAGGTCTCAGGCTCAGCTTCATTCTGAGAATCCAGGAGGCAGGATCACCATTACGGACTGAGATCGAGTCCTGCTTTGCTTTTCTGGGCTTCAGGTCGAACCCCAAGTTCTGCCTCTTAGTTTTTATTAATTGTGATTCACAAAGATTGTCCTCTGCCCTCCACATGTGTGCTATGCACACATTTCACTCACACATGTGAATAAGCATACACATACTCACACACATTTACACACACACACACATACACAGCAATAACAAACTGAGGCTCTATGATGCTCATCAAACAATAACCTTACTTAAATCTCTCCCAACTCTAGGTCACCAACATTTTACTTTGTCTTCATGACTTTGATTACTCTATGTGAGTGGGAGCATACAGAATTCATTTCTCTTTTTGTGACTGGTTTACTTCACTTAGCATTGCTTGCTCAATGGTGTTTATCGGTGTTGTGGTATATATCAGACTTTCCTTCCTTGGAAAGAATAATATTCTTTTTATGATTTGCTACATTTTGCCTATCCACTCTCTTGATAATGTTCAAATGGCTGCCTCTAAATTATAGTGATTGCAAATGACATTACCATGTATATCAACTGTAAAAAGCATCATTTCAGAACCATGCTTTAAATTACATGATTATTGTATTTATAACTTTTTAAGGTGACTCCACAGTATTCACAATGGCCATTTAATTTTGTCTTCTCATCAACAATGCATCAGCATCCTGTCTCTGTGTTCTTGCCTACATTTGTCATTTTCTGCTTCTTTTTACAATAGTATTCAACCTCATGGTGTGAAGAGATTCCTCGGGGCAGCTTTGATTTGTATTTTCCGAAGGATTGGTGAGGCTGAGTGGGTTTTAGCATGACTGTTGCTCTACACCCTCCTCAGACAAACATCTTCTCATACCATCAGCTTTCGAATGGAGCTAATGTGGGATTCCCCTCTGTAAGCTGTGAATATCATTGGTTAATAAAGGAACTGCTTTGGGCCTATAGCAGAGCTATAGGGGAACAGAACTAGGTGAGGAAACTAAACAGAATACTGGAAAAAAGAGGAGAGTTAGAGAGAAGCCATGTAGCTCCGTCCAAGACCAGATGCTGGAACTTTACTCGGTAAGCCACAGCCATGTGTTGATACACAGATGAATAGAAATGGGTTAAATTAGTATGTAAGAGTTAGTCAATAAGAAGCTAGAGCTAATTGGCCAAGAAGTGATTTAAATAATATGGTTTCTGTGTGATTATTTTGGTTCTGGGAGACCGGGATGCACAAGCAGCCCCTTACAATATGCAGTTGTCTTGATTATTGTGTTTTGGCTGTCTACACATTTGGATACTTATCACTTATCAGGTGATTTCCAAGCATTTTCTTCTAGTCTGTGGATTTGTTTTTACTTTATTTGTAACCTTTTTAATGAACAAATTCAAAAATTCCACAAAAGAAACTATGAAGTAATATGTAAAATATGGTTATAATTGTATCTACACCAGAAGTTGAGGCAGGAAGATGGTGTGATGGTCAATTTTCCATGTCAAGTTGATAGGATTTGAAGACACACTATGACATGTTTGCAGAGGTAAGAGTAGATTTCTAGAGATGTTTAACTTAGGAGAAAGATTGTCTCTAAATACAGAGGCAATGCCTCCGGTGCTCCAGGCTAGGCTGAATAAAGAGAGAATGGCAGGTCCAGAATTTGTGAAAAGAGACTAGAGAAGAAAAGAATTCTAATATCTGACAGCATAGCAGGTAAAATTTTTACACACATGATGAAAGACAGCAAGGCCCAAACATGAGACTTTCAGAAAATTCAAACTTACACAAAACTTCACAAAACAATCAGAGAGAGGGCCAGAATGAGGAGAAGACTGGAAGCATAGCATCAAAGAACAGCTTTGCAGAAGGAACCTTTAGATGACTCCATTGGAACAGAGTGAGCAGATTTAGGAGACTCGATGCTAAAAGAAAAAGGTCATCACCCTACATTTCTGCTCTCAGCAATGATAAAGATACTTTTCAAAGACAAAAACAGAGATGGTCATTAATAGATGTACATACAGCCTTGGTGGCTCTATGAAACCTATTTGAAATTAGAGGAAAAAAACCAGTCCTCAAAAATCAATCAAAATGACTAAATTTTAAGGAGAATGGGATAACTCCCCAATTATGGTGGGGGATTTTAATACATTTTTCGATATATCATATTTTAAAATCTGACAGATTGTAGTACCCTTAAACTATGATGTATATACACATATCTATATCACATCAAGATCTATAAAGCCTACATTCTTTCTAAGCATAGAGAGGACACTTGGTCACTGGATCTCTGATGATCCATGAAGAAGATGTAAGCATGCCAAAGGTTTGATATTGTTCATGGCATGGAGACTATTCTTAGTGTACTTAGCTAAAATCAAGCCAAGGAAAAATAGAAATATTTTTATATGCAGTTTTATATGCTAAAGGTTCAATGACCACACTTCTGTGTTATCTGTGGGCTAAAGAATACATGGCACTGTGGGGTTTTAAATATTTTAACTGAATGACAATAAGGATCCTAAACTCTGGAACTTATAGTATCAACTACAGCTGTACTTTTACTGTACTTTTAAATATTTATATAAGAAACTTATAGATGTAAATATTTATTTAAGAAAGCTGAAAAGATAAAAGTATTAAAACCACACGATTTTCCTATTGGTATACAATAGTTCACACACAGATGCTCAACTGGCTAGGATACCAAGAGTAAAAACACTCCCCTGAATGGATCAAATATCCCTCACTTCCTTCTTTGAAGGATTAAGGATCCTTGTGGAAGAGGGGGTGAAAAGAGTGTAAGAGCCAGAGGTGATGGGGGACTACAAGGGACACATCAGGGCACCTGCACATCCAAACACACTGGGTGCGACATTGTCATGCACAAATCTATGCAGACCTAAGTCAGATCAAATCCCAGCACAGAGGTGGCAACTGGGTATGAAATCCATCACTAGCAAGAATGTTGTTGCCCATTGTCAACTTCTGGGAGACAGAGGAGAGAGAGAGAGAGGGAGAGAGAGAGAGAGAGAGAGAGAGAGAGAGAGAGAGAGAGAGAGAGAGAGAGAGAGAGAGAGAAGGAGAGTGGGAGAGAGGGAGAAAAAGAGAGAGAGAGACAGAGAGGGAGAGAGACACACAGAGAGAAATCTTATCCAGGACAAGTGACAGGAAATGCAGCATAAACAACTGTATCAATAAGATCTACACAGGCTTCTAGACTCAAAAAGATGTCTCTTCATCCATGAAGACTGTGTAGAATGATTAATAGAGCAAATGCCTGGGATGCTGGTGTGGCTTCACATTCGCATAGAAACTTTACAGTCTTTAGAGAGCCACATAAACCCGTTAAGTCCTAGTTGACTTGGATGCCAAATGAAAATAGCACTAACAACATCCTCATAATAGCATTGGGATAGCAAGAATTAAATTATATGAAACACATAGTGCCTGACTGGTAGGAAGCTGTTAATAAATGTTACCCATTATTATTATTTGGTCACATGATCTTTGAATGCTTATATTAGCAGTTCATATATTGTAATTATGTTATAATATTGCAATTGGGGCAGCATTCTTTTCTTTCTTTCCTTCCTTCCATCCTTCCTTTCTTCTTTTCCTCTCTCCTCCCTCCTTCCTTCCTTTCTCTCTTTTTCTTTCATGGACAGTTTAAATTTATAGGTGAGCTCAGATCACATTAGACAGAAAATTTGGGTTTGAATTTACCCACTAACTAAGATAATGCATATAACCTGAATTTTAACAAAATTAGCATTTTGTGACTCCTGGAAATCACACTGTGATAGCTAACCTTCGTTGCCAACTTATCTGCATTTAGAATCACCCATCAGAAATGATTCTGGGCAAGTGGCAATCCTTTTCCAGACAGGATTGAATGTGGGAGGCACTATCCATGGGGCTGGGCTGGGGTGTTGGGATCGAACCAAACAAGAAAAGAAGAAAACTACCAAAAGCTATGCATTCATTTCTCTCTACTTTCTGGTCTGTGAGATGTGAGCAAGCAGCCTTCTATTCCACCAACCAGGTACAGGCTGCTCCCACCATTATGTCTTCCCAAATTGGGAGCTCAAGCTCGGAGGAATATTTAGCCTTCCCTCTTTACTTTCTGTTTTGCAAGGTTTTTTTTTTGTCACAGCCATGAGAAATGTTGCTAATGCAAGCTGTTTTCTGAGAGAGACATCTCCCAGAGTGGAAAGGACAATGACAATTCTCTCATCACATGGGAATCCTCTTTTCCTTTCTCCTCAGTCCAAGAGAGAGAGAAAGATATTGAGATTGAGAAAGGGAGAGAGAGAGAGAGAGAGAGAGAGAGAGAGAGAGAAACTTCCTACATATTCTTATAGTTAAATCTCAAATGTCTTATTTACTCTATTCTCTGCACACACCCCCTCCTCTCTTTCGGGATAGACTACTCTATCCCATATGAAAGCACTTGTCGTAGACTGTTGCCAATATTTGTTTACATTTGTTTTACATGTTTATTCCTAAACTATGTAATTAATAGTGTTATTTAATCTTGGCATTGCTAGCATATAATTCCTGGCACATAGAAAGGTTTCACTAATTGCCAAACAAATAAATGAAGATGTATTATTATAACATATGCAGCTATGATATTATTCTTCTTGTCAACACAATATTAATTATAGAGCTTGTTTAATTGGTGTGAGTGTAAGCTTTCTGGGTACTGTGGGGTTAACAGGTGAATGTTCTAACATTGCACCGTGCCCATTTGGTTTTATATGAGCAGTATAATGCACTTTCTGTGTGGTGTCATGTTGGCTATGCCCTTGGAAGTCTCTTTTTGATTTAATAGATTTCAGTATCTAGGAAACCTGAGGCTCTCACATACTGCTGTGTGGTTCTTCCTGCGGAGACATGGACAGCTGTCTCCCTAGACAAGGCCCTGATGACAGGCTGAAGCAAGAGCTCCATCCAGGTCTATCTTGGTCTATCTGAGTTTACTGATGACAGTAAACTCAGATGACTCAGATAGACTTGGTCTATCTGAGTTTACTGATGACAGGCTGAAGCAATAGCTCCATCCAGATCTGAGTTTACTGGTATGACTGGGATTACTTACCTGGGCATGGGAACCTGAGAGGTATTTGCGTCACCAAAAGCCCATTTCAGAGAGGATGCTGGATCACAAAAGCTGCATCCCTCATCGTGCTGCTCTGGTTGGATTGCAAAGAACCCCACCAGAGTCTCACAGTGTTCCTGGCAGAGGGGCCTCTGGAACCTTCAATTTTCTGAGCTTCCTGAGTCTTAGGAACCTTTGTTTTTTCCATCTAGGAGGGAGGATTTCTGATTGGGGGAGATGCAAGTGCAGTGCTTGCTTTTCACAAAGGAAAACATGTCTTCCTATGTGAAAACACATGTCTTTCTCCAAAAGCAGGAAGCCCCAGTCAGAGGATGATGGGAGTGGAGAGTACCACAGATTTCAAGACAAACTTTGAGCCAATCGAAGTTTGCCTGAGTGATCTACTGACTCGAGGTTAGAGTGAAGTCCATCAAAGGTATTCAAATGATTTCCTTAAAAATGGCATGATTGTACAACTCAGTTAATTATGCATCATTTTGTTAAAGGAATGGAATATTCACACTGAAGTAGAATCATCTCACGTTCTTATATCTGTATCCTCTCATTTGGAACTAAAGATCACATTCCCAAGGTCCTCACTGACACTGTCCATCATCTTACAGGTATGTTCTAGAATTTTCCTTCGTCTCAGGTGTCTTGAAGGACCATGAACAGTCTAGGGCTAGAAAACCAAGGAAGTGGGCAGTAAAGAAAGGCAGTGAGACCACGATGGTGTGTCAACAGTGGGACTTCTGCTCAGATTTGTATGTTGTGAACATTTACGTAATCTGTGTAGCCTGAGGTTTACCACAGTCTTCCTGCCTCTGCCATTCAAGGGATTACAGGTGTGCACCATCATGCCAAGTCCTGCACAAAGAGTCAATGTATTACATTAACTTCAAATATTACCCAGACACTGGAGTTACTCAGAGCTTATAAAAATATAAATTCCTTGACATTTGGAGAAGATATTTCTTTCAGCTGGAGAAGTCCCCAAATGGATTCTGGAGCTTTATCCAGATGCACATTAAATGCTTAATAAACATACACATACATGCACAGTTACAGACATGCATGCATGCACAAATGCACACACACTCATGTGCACTCACTCATTCTTTCTCCCCCATATACACTCCCATTTCTTATTTCAAAATAGGCATTTTGCATAATAAATAACTATATGGGTGGTAGAAAGAAAAAATCCAGCTGCAGGCACTTACAGAAGAAATAAAAATGCCTGAACAAATATTTTAAAAGGTGTTTCTGGGGGCATCTTGGGAAGTAGAGAAGAGGGTGCCTGAACTGGTCTTATTCCATAGCCACACTGATGGATATCTTGAATATCACCATAAAACCTTCATCCAGTGTTGGATGGAGATAGAGACAGAGACCCACACTGCAGCACTGGACTAAGCTCCCAAGGTCCAGTTGAAGAGAAGAAGGAGGGAGAAGATGAGCAAGGAAGTCAGGACCACGAGGGGTTCGTCCACCCACTGAGATGGTGTGACTGATCTAATGGGAGCTCACCAGGGCCAGCTGGACTGGGACTGAACGAGCATGTGATCAAACCAGACTCTCTGAATGTGGCTGACAATAAGGGCTGACTGGGAAGCCAATGATAATGGCACTGAAATTTGATTCTACTGCATGTACTGGCTTTTTGGGATCTAGTCAGTTTGGATGCACACCTTCCTAGGCCTGAATGGAGGGGGGAGGGCCTTGGACTTCCCACAGGGCAGGGTACCCTGCCTTCTCTTAGGACTGGAGGGGGGAGAGGGAAGGGAGAATGGGAGAGCAGGAGAAGGGGAGGTGAAAATTTTTAATGGTATTATTTATAAAGCAATAAAAAAAGAAAAAAAAGATTCCCCCCCAAATGTTTCTGTCATATCTAGGGATCCAGCTTTAGGACTTAGAACCATCTACTTGTCTTTCTCAAGAACTGGCCTACAAAGCCATTCTGAGGCTGGGCATGGTGGTCCCATCTTGCCATTCCAGCATTCTAGGGGAAGAGACAGGAGAAGCTCAAGTTCAAGACCAGCATGGGCTACTTACTGAGATCCAGACTCAGGAAGCCAGTGGCTAAAACTGAATGACTTGTCTGCCTGCCCTCCATGCTCATGGCTCTGTTTGAACCTTAGCACCACAAAGCAGAAGTTAGAAACCTGCCTTGATTGAGATTTCAAAACTGCACTGATAATACTGACTTTTTTCCTTCTCTCAGACCCCTCCGTCAATAAAATGTGCTATGTGGGACCTTACACTAAGATAATACTTTTATTAAGTTACACGGTGAGGATTCTATGTGAGCTTCAAACTAGGAGTGACGTTTCTACTCTTTTGTGTCATTTATTGTGACATTGCATTTCCTTTCTTTTCTTCTAGGTTTCAGATTCTCTGTGAGTTAGCTACAGGATGTTTTCCACACTTCCTTAGCGCAATAATAAAAGAGAACACAGGTGAGGGTGGGGGTGATGTTTTAGATGGAGGTAAAGGGCTCCTAGCTCAACCAAGAGAAGTAATCTAGAGGCTGAAAAGGCATATGGGGCCCTAAACTTCCATGTTGCCATTTAGCTGCTATCATTTATATACACAGATCCACACTTTTCTAGATGACACATATATAGTCCACAAGTATGAAATATGAGTGATTGGGTTGATAAATCATTTACTTTATTTAAACTATTGATCTGATACAGAGGAGTCATATCTTCATCCATATCATTTTTTTCTAGAGCTGAAGGTCGTTTTGAAGGACCAGGAAGAGTAGAGCCAAAAATCTCTAGCAGGAAAAGAAGAGCCAAAAATCACTGTTAGCCCGTTCAGTGACTCTTTTCCAGGAACTAGCTGACCATAAAGTTAGATTATAATCTTGAGAACAATCTTGAGAAACGGGGAGTTACCTCCTTGTAATTATCACAGGTATTTTCAGAATTTTCCAATGATGCCTTCCCTACCCCCTTTGGGTTATGGTTTCTTTCCTTAAATAAACCTTATCCCAGCTACCCAGAGTTGAACTCTTCTACTCCTGCATGGGATATGAGTCTCGAGCCCAAGTGCGCTGGTTCCTGTCAATAAACCTCGTGTGATTGCAGCAAGGATGGTCTCTCTGAGTTCTTGGGGGGTGTCATGTTATCCCGAGACTTGAGTGAGAGTCTCCCCACTCTGGGGGTCTTTCAGTTTTTTAAAAAACATTTTCAATGATCACCGTATGTGGGATGTTAAAAAATTTGCATTTTATAGCTTTTAAATGCATTTCTGAATTTATACAACATTATGATTTTAGATGTCATTTTTTTCTTCCTTTTTGAGACAAAGTTTATAGACTGGTCTCAAACTCACTACATAGTCTAGACTGGCCTTGAACTCATGGAATATGCCTTAGCCACCCATGTTTTGTGTGATCTAATTATATTCTTCATTAATTCTTTTCTGGTGGTATTTGGTTTTGCCCTAGGTGTCCAGTCTATCTAGACTCTTCTTTAATGTCTTGGCATCCTTCTGGTTTGAACAAAAACACAAAAACTTTGCTCTGCCAATTTGGAGGTTATATTGTTTCTTTTTTAAAAATGTTTTCTTTTGCTTTTGCTTTTTGAGACAGGATTTCTCTGTAGCTTTGGAGCCTATTCTGGAATTAGCTCTGTAAATCAGTCTGGCCTCAAACTCACAGAGATCCACCTGCCTCTGCCTCCCAACTGCTGGGCTTAAAGGCTTGCGCCACCACCGCCCTGCTGGATATTGTTTCTAAGCTGTACATAGCTTATATATAATTATTAATGAACATGGCAGTTTAATTTCCACAGTGAGGAGGGATGAATTCTGCATGGCAAAAATGTAAATCCATCCTCTTACTTCCTTGGCCTGAACAAAATTTGTCTGGCCACAGAGGAAAAGGTGAGGAAAATTACCAGTGAGAAGAGAGGCTGTTTTGTTTATCCTTAGGCAACAGTCATGGGAAACTTACAGACAAAAGTCTGTATTTTTAAATAAATATTTGTAGCCATATTCTAGAATGACCCTGAAATTAATTCCAGGTATAGAGCTTCTAATCACAAAGAATGCCACGTGATTAGCAGTCATTTTCAGGAGCGTTTGCACACATGGTTGCTCCTTGGTGTCTGCAGGGGATTAGATACCAAACTCTGCAGATGCTTCAGAGGTGCATATTTGCATACACCCTCCACACATCCTCTCCTTTACCTTTGGGCCTGTCCAAACTTTTAGCATCAAAACGCGAGGATACTACATCTTTGGAAGTGCACACTCCAGAACCCTGAAATTAAGTCACGAAAGAAAAATCAAAGAAAAGTTCAGAAAGTTTTAAGTGAGTGTGTGGTTTACGATGAGACTCACTCGTACCTTCCCTGGGTACCCATGATGCTCAGGTGGCAATAGGGCACAACTGAACCATCATTTCTGGGTGACTTAACATACTGCATGCAGTGTAAACGCTGCTTATAACATTGCTATTCCGTGTTGATTTTGGAACAATGGCAAATACTGTATGATCCTGCTTAGTGCAGGTACAACCCTCTCCTCCTCTGATAGTTTGGATCTATAACTGATTGAATTCATAGATACAGAACACACAGATACAGGCTTGCTAGTAGTAACGGAATAGCTGCCTTCACTGTATATCATAGGATCAATGGGAGCTGCTGCCTTCGTTAGACAACTCACACATCAATCTGGGAATGATATGCAAGAAGAGACTAAAAAAATAAAAAAGTGGTTTTTTTTGTACAAGCATGAGCACACAGGTTCAGATCCTGACACTAGTGTAGACAGCCAGGTATGGAAGCAACTTAGAATCTTTTCTCCCAAGAGGTGGAGACAGGCAGATCATCAGAGCTCACTGACCAACTATATCAGTTGACTTAACAAGCCCTAGGTTTCCTTAGAGACAGTGCCTCAGAAAACAAAGGGAGATGAGTGGGCACAATGGCTCAGATTATAAAGGTGTTTGTTTCCTAGCCTTACTTCCCTGTTTCAGTCAGCACCCATACCCAGATGTCAAAATAACTGTCTCCTGAAACATGTCCTCTGACCTCCACATGCATATTGTGGCCAAGGGCATAGTGGTACACAGACACTCACATAAATAAATGACATTTAATAAATTTTTAAAATAAATAGCATGAAAACTGAGGAAGACATTTGACATTGAACTCTGGTCTCCATACAAGTGTGCACACAAATGCACATGTATCCACATGTATATGTGCATATCTTCTTCCTGCACAACACCACATACACACATACACACATACAAACATTAAAAAGTACCTAACACAAGGCAGCCAGCTGAGAATAAAACAAGTTGCTTAACCTATAACTTCTAAATTAATTGATTGTTAAGATAACCAATAGATTATTTGACTCAGTAAGGTTGTGTGTCTGTGTGCGTGTGTGTGTGTGCGTGTGTGTGTGCGTGTGTGTGTGTGCGTGTGTGTGTGTGTGTAGTTTTGCTTTGTTCTAGGTACTCTGCTGGCCTCTGAGAATGTTCTATGTTCTCTGCTGGATTTCTATAGGAATGGGTGTCTGCACTAAGAGCTGAGCAAGCTCTTTATTCAAAGTCCTGCTGATAGGGACTAGTGGGGTGAGCAAGAGAAGAGAATTCAGGTGTTCTTGCCCCAGATCTGATCTTCCTGTAGTCATATGATTTCTGAGTTTAAGTTTGCTTAATACCATAAACAGAGAATTCTAAACAGATAAGCAGGTGAATCAACCCCTGTAATTTACAGTAGGTAAGTAATAATCTAGGTATTTGAGACTATTTAGATCAAATTTGCAGAATTTAAGGAAATGGGCTGTAAAAATCACCACACTGTAGATTTTAAAATCGGACAGCTAGGGTTTCAGTCCAAGGACCCAAACCTCAAATCTGACCAAAGCACTAAAGCCAGTGTTTAAAGGATCAAGACAGCTACTCAAATGTAATTGAGGTCCTGCCTTAACTGCATAACTAAAGCACAGCTACAATGGGAGGATGAGGACTCTGCAATTTCTAGCCCAAACAGCAATTTCACTCCTTGCTGTAGAGATTAACTTTATAACTCGGTGGCTGAGTGCACATAGGCCCCTTCATCTGGAAAACGAAGTCCAGAGAGGACATAAAGAACTCTCAACAATTGAGCATCATCGGTAGGCCCCATGTTTGTACTACGCCTTTTAACCCCCGAAGCATGATATGCTGGAGATTATGACCTTTATTTTAAAAACTGAACTCAAATGCTTTAAGGCTATGGACAAGGATACAAAGTCTGTGAGTGGTAGAACCAGCAATGGAACTGGACAGGTGTTAGCACAGGGCTAATGCTCTGTGTAGGGTAGCTCACCATCTCCAAGGGTCTGAGCACTGTTTGAATGGAAGAAAATATATCTATTGGTGATGAAGACGACGGTAGGGAAATGTTAGCGGGAAATTTTTTTTTGTCAGATTTACACGTGTATCATAAAGGAGGCTAGGTAAAATTTTCTCTTTAGTCATTGAACAGAAATAACTCAGCAACCATCGCACACACATATGTACATATTCATGTATAATAATGTCTATGTCTACACACCCCAGATTGAGATGGTAACAAAGGTCAAAAGAAAAGATTCTATCTAGGTCTGTCTTGCTCAGTCAACGAAATTATTGAGGCTCCTTGCATTAGCACCATTGACTTCCAGATAGCTACATCTCTAGGAAGTCCTATGTGTAACTCAGAGGCAGCTACACTAGTCAAGACTCCTTTGTACAGCCACCTGATCACCTCTTATACACCCCCAAAAAGGAGAAAGACCCCTGGAGGATCAGCTCTATGGGGTTCGTGAACTTCAAGCTCGCTGTGGATAATCACGAGTGGTTTTATTGAAGGCAACTGTGTCCATGTCCATCCTGAAGGAATCAGCTACACAATAGCAACAAACCAAGTTTTCTTGCTCACCTGTACCCAGGAGAGAATCAATGACATTTTAAAGAACTTTCTAGGAGGCTTTGTATTCCTAGAGGATTAGGAAGCTAGAACTCTGAGCTCTCAGGCTGCATCGTCTTTGTTGAAATTTGTCTGTTCACCAACTAGACACACATGGAAAAATCAACTCACTCCCACACCTTGGCTGGCACAATGAAGTGCAAATAGTATTCTTGCCTTCCTGCCCAGCTTGTTAGAAGGTTGTGGTGTTGCATGCTATAATCCCAGCACTGGGTAGGAAGAAGCAGAAGGATTTCCGTGAGTTCAAGACCAGACTAGTCAACATAGTGAGTTCCAGACCAGGCAGGGCTACATAGTAAGACCCTGCCTCATTAAATAATAAACACATACACAAGCAAACAAATGAAGAAAGCATACTAAGAATCTAACAAAGTATCCAGGGTAGAGTAAAAAACAAAAATCCATCATTTCTCCCCACATTACATCACGGACTATGTTTCAATCAACTGAGTCCAGTAACCAAGTGGAGCTCTCTCTTGGGGTGTTTTGGGGTGTCTATTTAGAACGCATGGCTCTTCTTTTAGAGGTTGACCATTACTGTTGCCCCATGCTCATGTGTTTACTCAGTGATAGTATCACCATCTCCCCAAATGCCTTCTACCCGTAGTCTTCAGTAAAGCTAGATTTTGCCTGACATATTCTCCTGTCTGTCTCTGAGTGAGTCAGATATCTTTGTTTACCAGATCTTGGGAGTGTGTCTGGGTAACCCAGGACTCCAAACCACTCTCCTGTTCTACCCTCACTAGAGGAAAAGGAGTGGATTCATGGTTTTCTGGTGAGGATTGCTTCTGAAGGAAGAACCAGAGTCATTCTGAATACTGGGTTACCAAAATGTTACCAAATCTGCATAGATAGCACACAGAAGACTGCCCCAGGGATAGGAAGATTGTGAGTTTCAGGCCCCTGCACTACAGAAAGAGGCCCTGTCTCCTGAAAAAAGAAAATATGAGGCCCGAAAGGTGTCTCAGTGCTTGTGAGCACCTACTGCTTCACGAAAGACAGGAGTTTGGTTCTCAGCACCTGCCTGTACATTCTAGTTTCAGAGATTGGATCCTCCCTTTTCATCTCTGCGGGTACTGTATTCATGTGGTGCAATACAAAGAAGCAGGCATGTACACATACACATGAATTCAGAAAGAGAAGATATAAAATCACACCGTTTGTATGATATTATAGAATATTGAAAGGAGGGGGCTTTTCTTTTAAGGGCTCCCCCTCTAATCTGGGAAACAAGAGAAGGTCAGTACCTCTGAGCTTCCTGGGATTGCTATCAGAACTACAAATATTCATGCAGTAATTTGAAACCTGACAATTTTAACCAAGAACTAATTTGAAGAGTGACAGCTCAGTCTGAAGATATACTTTGATGGCCACAGTCCTTGTCATTCTGCTTCAGTGGCATGGAGATGGACCAGATGTGGATGTCAGGGAATCTTCCTAGCTGATTAGGTTGCTGTAGACACACAGAGGCCATACTCTAAATTAGCTCCAGTGATCTAATCAGAATGAACAGACTACTCAAGTCTGTGATGGAGACATATCGGCAGCTGATGAAGGCTGTCTAGAGGGATTTTGGTAAAAAAACAAAAAAAACAAAAAAAAAAACCCAAAAACAAAGTATATAAATGCTGAAAGCAATTTGATTCCAGTGTAAGAATTAAAGGTAATTCAGAAGGAAATGCTTTTGCTAACAATTTCTTTCTTGATTCTTGTTTCTCTAAACTTTGTCTTTATGTATATGAGCTTTATGAATCATGTTGGATAACTTACCTCAACTCACGAGTGACAAATAAATATATGCATATGTTTATAATAATACTTATTATTATTACTTTTGGGGGAAATAGTTTCTCATATATCCCAGGATAACTTCTTTACCATTTAACCAAAACTAGATTTGCGCTTTAGATCCTTCTGCCTCTACCTCTCTGGTGCTTAAATGACAGGTATGCGCCACTATGCATAAATGTGCTTTTTAGAAAATATATTGCAAAATATTCTGAAATTTTTTGCTACTCATTTGGTACTCATTCCCCAGTGTCCTATTAATCATCTGTATTGATCTGGGCTATTTAACCTAATGAATGATCAAAACTTGAGCCAGAGGAATTAGAATGTCTGGTTACTAGACCCATGTTTCACAGGTCCATTTACCAAGACAATTAGGTAACCCCAGCTATTGCCTATGTACCAAATATATTTTCTATCGTTTACTAGACACCCAATGGATATGGACCATTGCATCTGATAATGTGATTGCTTCTGTCCTTCCCTGTTCTCTTCCTGTTATGAGGAGCCTGGTACAGTCTTGTCTTGAAGTTTAATACAATTCTTATTTTCTTTCTCAGCCACTACATCCTCCTGTCAGGAACAGACAGATAAATATGCTTAGACCAGAGTCATAGGACTGTAAAAGGACATAGGATTCTTCAAGGGAGGACATTTCATTTCCAGTTTATAGGTTTTATATTGTATATTGAAAATGTGATACTGTGTGATGTCATATCATCAGTAGAATATACTACACTATGAAGGCTATGGCACTGTCCATTCATAGATTCATCTCTTGACTGTTATGTCACATATGTGTGTGTGTGTTATATGTGTATATGCACATGCTTGTGGATATGTTTCCCCATGTGGGTTTTGTGGGAGCTGGAGGCTGACTTCAGAATGGTTTCTTCAATAGCTACATCTAATGCTTTTAGTATTTTTTATTTTTTAGTTCATAATATAATTACTTCATTCATCTTTTTCTTTCCTCTATATAAACATCCATACATCCCTACTTGCTCTGTTGGAAATCTATGGCCTCTTTTCTTCACTACTTGTTTTTACATGAATATATGTAAGTATGTATATATTTGCATATACACACCTGCTCACACTGTAGAATATATACATTTGTATGTGTATAGATACCCTGCTCAGTCTGCAGAATGTATATATGTACGCGTGTATGTATCTGCATAATACCTTGCTCAATCCGTAGAACATATATATGGATCTATGTATCTGTGTAATACCCTGCTCAATCTGTAGAGTGTATATATGTATGTATGTATATAAATACCCTGTTCCCATCTGTAGAACACATGTATGTATGTATGTTTGTATCTGTATAAATACTCTACTCATACTGTAGAGTATATGTATGTATGTATGTATTATGAATCTGTATGAATACACTTCTCAGTCTGTAGAACTTATGTATGTATACATGTATCAGTATAAATGCTCTTCTTTGTCTGTATACTGTTACTTTCCTGTGTGTTTTCAGGGACAATTTCCATCTTATTTTTTAAGACAGCACCTCAGACAGAGTTTGCCATTCTGACTAGAACTGGCTGCTCAGGGAGTACCTGGAATCTGCTCATGTTTGTCTTCCAGCACTGAGATGATGAGGGTGAACCACTGTCCCTAGCTCACACTTATGCTTTCACAGATGGTTCCAGTAGTCTCTGGGTAATGCAGGATGGTATGGGTCCATGCTGCAAACACCTCTCATGCCTTCCTGTCTATGGGTTTCATGGAGTGTAATCTTTTAGAGGGAATGTCATGTTGCTATGAGACCTATAATTTCTGACCTAATAGCCTCAGTTGTAAAAACTGTATTAATTCCTGTCAAATGGATATAAATCCCTACTAGGATATGGGGTTCAATTAATTAACATGACAAGAAGTGACTGTTGTTGGGGGGAATGGATGAGCGTTCAAGCACGAGGACCTGAGTTTGATCCCACAGATCCCATGAAAAGCCAGTTGCAGTAGTGAGTATCTATAGTCCCAATGCCCCTACAGTAGATGAGAAACCAAGGCCAGGAACTCTGCCTTCTGAAGCTGTGAACAACAAAGACACCTTGTCACCAAAAAGGCCAAAGGTGAAGACTAACACATGGAGTTATCCTCTGACCTCCATATCATACTGTGGCACACATGTGTATGCATACACACATCATATATACTTGTGCACACCAGAAAGAAGGGGCTGCTTTGGTCTCACTGAGTGTGGATGGTATATTTGGATCCCCCTGACACACTGATCTCAAGACACCATTCCAGATCTCTGGTTAGATAAAGCTTGGGGAGAAAGAGTTCATTCAAGACCCTTGCACAGCCTTTATTCCACCATCACAGAGGTCACATTATTGTATCCATGATATCAATAGTTGGCTGGCTATTGTCTAATACTGGCTAATGTCAATTAACTGGACCACTCTGTACCAGTGGGTATTGTGTCCTGCTGTCTTGGGATATTTAATCTCTCTCAAAAGATATTTATTGTCAAGAAGACAATTTATTCTCATCTCTTTTCTCTATCTATCTACCTATCTACCTACCTACCTACCTATCTCTAAACATAAACTCACATCTTTGTATTAGACAACTTGTATCTTATACACACTGTGGCTGTGTACATACACCACCCAAATGTTCAATGTTAATTTCCCCTCTCTTCTGTCTTTCAGGTTACCTCTATTCAGTTGATAATCATACACCAAATGCCCCTTTTGCAGCCTGGACCTTGCGACTCATCAGCAACCTTCTTGGTATTATCAGGCTAAAACAGAGCGCATGGATGGGCACAGGAGCCAGCTGAAGCATGCTATTGGTAGCGGAGAGTGATGCTGGGCTGCCTGCTTATTTGTGGTGTGCTTGCCTCCGGAACCACATTTGTGTGATATCAAAAGCCTACTTGCTTTGGGGTTTTAAGCACAAAGCCACTTGCTATTCTAATTAAGTTACTCAGAAGTGCCGTGGCCTTGCCGTTTTCTCATTTAAGATTTATTAGTGGGTATGGGAACAGCATTTCTTCTACAACTAATTACTAAGAAAAGCCTTCCTGAGTGCTTTGCCCAAAGCCTCTGGAGTGAGAACTCCTCTGCCTAGAAGGAACAAGGCCCCTTTTGTACATGTGATGTCTAGGTACTGTGGTTTCCTGTAGTCTTCTGTATGGTTCTCAGTTGGGTCTGGTGGGTTTTCCTCATGTGCAGGGCTGCTCAGGATTGACTGGCTGATTTAGGAGACCTTCTGCAGAACTCTGGAATGGTCTCTCTGGCTTCAGAATATAAGCCTGTGAATTTCCTCCTGCTTTGCTCTGACTCTCAGTTTGTCAACTCCAAAGTCTGATGAGTTTTTTTCCTCTTCTCTCTTCTTGAGACGCAGCCTGAAAACTCTAGAGCAGTGATTTTCAACCTTCCTAATGCTGTGACCCTTTAATACAGTTGCTCATGTTTTGGTGACCCCATCCATAAAGTTATTCTCATTGCTACTTCATAACTGTAACTTTGCTGCAGTTATGAATCATAATGTAAATATGTGTGTTGTCCAATGGTCTTAGGTGACCCTTGTAAAAGTGTCCTTCTAGTCCCCAAAGGGTCATGAACCGCACATAGAGAGTTGCTGCTCTAAAGAGTAGCCCAAAGCAAACAGGCTTCATCTATTCATTTCTTATTCCCACAGAGTTCATTACCTTCATGCCTAACAGCACATGGGCTTGAAAACCATTGCTTCTTCTGTTTGGTTTTCTCCTCCAAGTATATGAATTTAGTCCCATCTTGATCCCTTTCTTCAATTACTAATGTCAACCTGAACCTGGAATTCAATAACCTTAGAATTACTGGTTGGCATCCCTTTTCTTAGTGTTTGGGATGGGACATAAGGATAGAGTCCAGCAAATGCTTTGACTTTGAAGCAAAGCAGAAGAGAATTTTCCAATATTAACCCTTGTGGATATCATTTATATATGGAAACCCGTCTATTTGTGCTTATGACTTGTAGCTTGGAATTATTTTCCCATCTGCCCCCTCACAGCGTCTCGCACACTATCTTGAGAATAACTGCCCATGGGCTTAGGGTTTTGTTCATCAATATCTATGGCTTCTTCCTAATTGCTCCCCTAATTTTTTTTCAGAAATGATGATATTCCTTTGAATCCTCCATTTAAGGGCATATGTCAGAACTAGGTCAATCATGTGTTCTCCGTAAGCAGATGTTCATTATGCCTTGGTAGTCATGTACTTAGGTCTCTCTTTCAACTGTGCTGCCTCTGTTGGTAGTGTGGCCTCCTGCTTTGCCTTGCTGGGTGCCAGTGTGGTTTGTTTGTTTTCCAGATGCATTCATTCTGAACATTCCCCAAGCAACTCAACACATGCCTTTTCCATAAAATATTCAGTGTACATTTCCTCTGCTCATAACGAGCGAACCGAGCACCCACAGTGACATTCTGGTTGTATATATTTTATCTGCAAGTAGACTGTGGGCTAATAGAGATGAAGCACTAGATGGTTTATTTACCTTTGTGTCTTCTGGAAGAACAAGGGCAATTACAGATGTTAAATCAAAGTGGGATTTAATTTAACCAAACATCAAGTAGTTCCGGCTTACTTCTCCTGAAGGATGTGCTGTCTTTAAGTAAAATAGAGAAGTCATAGAACCAGGTGTAGCTGGCTAGAGCCTTTTAGAAAGAACTTCTGAAGAAAAAGGCATTTTTTTTTTTGTTCAGCAGTCAAGAGAGTAACATCTTTCATGTGTCACTTGACAAAAAGCTCCAAACGCCTCTGTAAAACCTACAGTCAAAAACCTACAAGATCTGGAAGTTGCCATTGACAACAACCAACTCTCTTCTCTCCTGTACAGTTTTTCACACCTGGGTGTCTGAGTTGATGTTTTTTTTTTATCATTTCTTCTATTCTTCTTTTTTTTTTAAGAATTGAAGGATTGGAATTTGTATATTATTGCTTTTCTAACTCTTTCACTGAGAAGGGCAGTTCTCAACATATATGTGCCGATGCTCTCCCAATCTCTATCACAGAGCCTAATTTTTCAACGCCCTCCAACTGCATATCTGTTCCTTCTTGAGTGACACAGGCACATCCATCTGCTACCTCCCATCAGAGCTAAATCTGGCATGAAATGAACTCCTCACCTTTTAAACTGTCACCTTGTCACTTTCTCACCATCATTAAAATGAGGAGCATCCCACAGACAAGTAAAATGGGACATACTTCTCTCTGTCTTATTGCATTGCTTACACCGATCATGTCTCTATGAGTCGTGTTTCACATCACATTCTTTCTTCAGGTTTTCATCGCCTGTGTACACAGCAAACAAAGCAACAGGGTAGGCACATTTAGATTTGCATAATAGAGCAAGAGATAGGAAGGAATCACACTTAGTGTTCTTTCTGGAACTTCACACTTTCATCTAAGTGATTCAGGAAGGAGGGACTCAGGACTAACACAAATTGCTTTTACCCTCTGAGATCGTGGTCTCTGGTTTAGCTTAGTTTTCATACGCTTTGTGTCTTCTTTAAGGTAAATCAGGTGCTTGGTGCCAAGTAATAACACTAAAATGAACACAGAATCCTGTACTTAAACATACTTAGAAGGGATAAAGTAAAAATATCTTTGTAACACAGACTTCTTTATTTTTTTGTGTCTTGTGATTACTTTGTATTTTATGACTAGTTATTTCACTTTGAAATAAGAATACTTGATTCAATGTATCATAAGTATCTTGCCTTTATCAAACTACAATTAATTATTAAATGGCTATTAAATTCCTTTGTCCTAGAATCATTGTCAATCATTTTGTTCTCTCTCTCTCTCTCTCTCTCTCTCTCTCTCTCTCTCTCTCTCTTCTTTTTTGGAGACAGACAATGTAACTTCAATCTCCCTGTATAGGCAAGGCTGGCCTCAAACTACTGATTTACCTGCCTCTCAAGTCCTGGGATTTCAGGTGTGAACCACATACTCAATTCATCATTGACACTTAAACCATAAAGATCCACACCAATAAAGACACTTGTATTTGCTCAATGATCTCAACTAGATAGAACAAGTTGCCCGAGTAGACAGGACAGGACCTCAGCATCTCTTGTATCATTGGAACTTGCCTTTTGCACATTCTTAAAGTCAAACGCTTTGCTTTTATTGTCTGATGAATAGAGCTGTTTTAGCCAATGGTTTAGCAGAATGAAGCTAGGTGGGAAGTCTAAACAGATACAGAGAAAGAGTAGACAGAGTTGAGGAGACACCATGTCTCTGCCAAATGAGAAAAAGGTCCAAACATTACTGGAAAACTACGAGCCTCAAGGTAAAATATAAACTATTAGAAACGGGTTAATTTATAGTTAGGGCTAGCCATTAATAGGCCGATGTCATTGCCCAAACAATTGTAACAACGGCAACAAAAAAGTCAAACACTTTTCTTTCCCAAACCACTCTCATTTCTGTGTGTCTGCATTCACTCACGTGTGAAAGGACCAGCACATTTCCCGACTCCATTCTCTCAACTGACTTGAGTTGTCCTGCTCCTTTAGTGCTGAGTTACCTCTTCCACGGATGTACTTTTCTGGCATTACTACCACTACTATGCTCTGGTCTTGCCTTCATTTATGACAATAGATCTTCCTGGGGCCTTTGGTTCCACTCACTTCTCTTGCCTAGTAATCCTCCACTGCCAACAGATTGGGTTTTCTAGAGGGATAGCTGATCATTTTATTTCCTGCTCAACAAAACAAGGATGCCTCATTGCTGTGATAATAAAATTCAAAT
This sequence comes from Dicrostonyx torquatus, assembly GCA_028555095.1. Classification (NCBI taxonomy): domain Eukaryota; kingdom Metazoa; phylum Chordata; class Mammalia; order Rodentia; family Cricetidae; genus Dicrostonyx; species Dicrostonyx torquatus. The sequence continues at coordinate 4,818,215 of JAQHUG010000135.1, forward strand.
TTCATGGCGTGATATTCATTGTTATGATCTGAAACCAGCCATCAGTTAAGTGTTAAACTGCATGTAATATAATTTTCCTTCTGCTATCAAGATTCTATAATTATATTTTTGCTTTGCAGGCTTTATCTCTTACTTCTCACTGTAGGGCTCCACTCACTCTGCCTTCTGGCTATTCTAGTCTTTTCAAAATATGCACCATACTCCCCTGCGTCTGTGGCCTTGTAACACCTGTTCATTTTGATTGAAATACTCATTCATTCTACTTTCCTGAGTCCCAAATCACATTTATTCTTCCTGAAAAAACTCAAATGACAATTTGTTTTGATTTTCCCGTTGGAATTAAACTCTTATCTTTGCTATTGTTTTAATGATTTTTCTCCTACTTACATCAATTGAGCTTAAAAATTATTGAAGTCGTATTATTTTCTACTGTGTTGATGAAACACTTTTAGGTCAGAGGCAAATTGTTTCGTGTGTATCTGCCTCTCATCTCCTATTTGCATAGGTCATTCCTCCTCATGTAGATCTTAGTCTATGTACCTCTTCCCGCTCAAAATTTTCACTGACCCCCATGAGTATATCAGCTGTCTTCAAAACATTTCTTGTAACATAAATGTCTCGTTAATGGTATACTACACACAACTGTTTAAAGTCTTCCTTGCCAAACTATAAATGTCTAACTCGCTGTTATGCTTCCTGTAATTGGTTCAGTGTTTAACACACAAGAGTAAATATTTATTCAATGAATGAATGAATTTAATTATGTTTGTTCACTTCATAATGACACAACCAAACCTTATGCGTTTGATAGAGTGAGCATTCAGCAAATACATAGAATATGATGTAGAGATAGCCCTCCATACTTGATGGGCCTAGGTCCTAATAAACAAATCAAAGTGTAAATAATGTGGGTCACAAACATGTCTTTGACTAACAAACTTTCAGTTGAAGAATTTGTAAGACAAATCATTCTACTGCAGATATTTTTGTGTTCTTGATTAATGATATGGGTGGTTCCTGATAGACCATTTTAAAGTATAAGAACCAAATAACAACAACAAAAATCTCTCTTCAAACAAGTGTAAAGGGGAGAATGCTTTGTAATAAAAACCATGAAAAAATCACACATAAACAAAACGTTCAAAAATATTTTTGATGATTGAAAAATTAGGGCATAAGGGGAATACATTATTTTGATGTAATGAACAACATGTGACATGGGGTGAAAGGGCTTGAAGGGGTTGCTCCATTCTTTCTTGTTTCACATGTCCATAATTAACTTAACCATGCCACCTTATTTTATTGATAAATCTTTTCTACCTGCTGCTAGGTAAAGGAAGCAAAAACACAAACAGATGCTGTGATGCTGAAGTGACCAGATACAAAGAAAATGGGTGGAGAATGTGTCTATGGGGTGCTCAGTCCCAGAAATCCAGGGAGGCTTTTTATGCATCTGGTATTTTGTTTGTTTGTTTTTATGAATTTTAGATTCAGAAAGTCTAAAAGGTTGATTTTTTCCCTTTCTTATAGGAAATGCAAATAATTAACAAGATCTGAGTGCATTTTCTTTGGGAATCCGGAGATCTAAATTTCTTCAGCTTGGGCATCCTTGTCTTCCAACATGGAAACTGTAGATCAAAGGGTCTGGGGGTCTGGAGGGCGAGCTCAGTGGTAGAGCTGTGCAAACAAGGAGACCTGAGTTCAGATGCCCAGCACTCAGGTAAGAGCCAGGCACAGTGACTTGTCTTTAATCCCTATGCTGTGGGAGCAGAGACAGGCCATCCCTGAGTCTTCTTAGTCTTCGGTTCTAGTTTAATTGGTGAGCTACAATATTGGTAAAGTAAATAACTGAAGATTGGTATCTTAGGCCTACTCTTGTTATGATAAAATACCATGACCAAAGAAACACTGGGGAAGAAAGGGGTTATTTTGCTCACAGTTCTATACAAAAGTTCATCATTCAAAGCAGTAAGGGCAGGAGCTGATGCAGAAGCCATGGAGGAGTGCTGCTTATTGGCTTGCTCCCTGTATTACAACTTCAAAAGTCTCCATTGTTGTCATTTATAAACAGGTGGTGGAGGACTGGTTCCATGAGGGGTAGTGTCTCACGAGGGGCAGCAGTGGGTCCCCTGTGGCCTCGGCAGGTCCCCTTAGCATATTGGAGACAGACAGATATATCATGCAGAGAGAGTTTGGGTATAGAGTTTATTTAGTGGGTTATGGAAGGGGAAGGGAAAGGGAGAAGGGGGGAAGGAGAGAAAGGGGAGGAGAAGAGAAAGAGGCAGAAGCTGCCTCTCCAGAAGAAGGACAGACAGATAGATAGATAGATAGATAGATAGATAGATAGATAGGGGGGGAAGGAAGGGAGAGAGAGGGTCCACTTGCCAGAATGGGGGAGGTTGGGAGTGGGTGGAACTTATCTCTTAAAGGGACAGGTTACCCAGGTGGCAGACCAGGCCAGCAGATTATAACAGTGTCATTTTTTTTCTTATAATAGAAAGGTGTGAAGTTAGGCATAGCAGGTTGAGGAAATTGGGATGGCAGATTCTCAAGATTGCTTCCTGATTATTTGTGAGCATTTTCTTGGGGGGGGCGCTGAGAAAGCTGGGTGCTGGTCTTATCCTGGGGTATCTGGTTGCTTTATTCCTGTCTAGGGTTTCTGGTATGGAACTGTCCGGTATCTCTTGGACCTGGCTAGGTGTTGGCAGAACAGAGGACAAAGTTAAGTTTAGGAAGAAAAAAATTTCAGGACTAGGAAATTGAGAGGGGTATCTGACCTGCTTAAGGTGGATCCTTCAGTTCAGTTTCCTGGAACTCAAAAGAATTATGAGTGTGTAAAAATATAAGCTTTAGACATACGCATTGTATAAACAGTAGCATATTTATGTCAGAATGATTGTGACAGAGGTGTTTGTATAATGAAAAGTATTTTTAAAACTATGGAAGACAGCATGAGAGAGTAATTTGATAACTTTCATTTGTCCCCACACCTTTATAACTTGCAGGTACACACATTAATATAACTTGAATTTGTATATTTTAAAACACCCTTTATTTAGAACATGTTAAGAAATTGTACTGAAATTTGTTTGGTGAGTTTGTTCTTTTAAACTGACAAA
>JAQHUG010000135.1:4841550-4853317 GCA_028555095.1 Dicrostonyx torquatus
CAGATGGAAAGAAGTGCTTGGGGGGCAAGTTGGATTTGATAAGTAGAGAAAGGCAGTAGTCGGGACACGCCCCTCTGAATGGCCAGAAAGTTTAGGGGATTGGAGGGTGCCTGTGCTCCGTTTCTGGGGCATCCCGCTGGCCAGGCAGACACACACTTACCCCTCCAGATGGATCTTCTACAGGAGCAGGGCCACTTGTTGATCAGGGATCTCACAGACAAAAGGGCAGGCTTGCTAAGTGCAGGCTCAGTGGAACAAAGAAACTCCTGCAGTAGTTGTACTCACCACTGTGTCCCCAGACCCTTTGCCCCAAACAGGCTGAGTTGGGGGAACTTATGACCCCGCAGATGGAAAGGGTTTCTTGGGGGCCAGCTGGGATGGGATAAGTAGAGAAAGGCAGTAGCCGGGGAGAAGCCCCGCTGAATGGCCAGAGAGTTTAAGAGATTGGAGGGTGCCTGTGCTCCGTTCTTGGGGCGTCCGGCCGGCCAGGGTGGCACACACTCCAGATTGGTCTTCTACATGAGACTATTTTGATATTCGTACAAGTGTTCTGTTCCCATGAACTTTAGCTGTCTCTTTTCTAATGTACATGAGGAAGTTTTATTTTATTTTATATATTTTGCAAGCAGTTTTGATAAAAATATCATGCAGTCCATGTGTTCTGTTTATTGTCTAATTTTAATAGTGATTATTTTACTAGAGGAATGATGCTATTGTTTTTATTCATTTTTTTTCTTTTTTGTAAATAGGATCCTTGACTTATACTATGAATGATAGATACATGGCCTCCTGGCAAGTTTAATGTAAAGATGAGGAACTGTGGCCTACAAGAAACTACCCAAGCTCCTCAGGGCACCAATTTCAGAATTTCATTTCTGCCATAAAATGGGGTCTGCATTAAGTTGAATGAATGAACTTAAATAAATAAGCCATTCTCCTAAGTTATGAGGTAATTTGGTCACCATAACATTAAAGCAACATGTCAGGAACGGACTCCCTCAAAGGTGAGTAAAGAAAGCCTGTAGTAAACCTTAAAAATTATTTGTGGTGGTTTCAATGAGAATATCCCTAAAGACTCAGATATTTAAAATCTTGGTCCTTAGGTGGTGGAGCTACTTGGTTAGGTTTAGGAGACATGGTTCAGTTGGAGAAAGTAGAAGTATGTCGCTTGGGTTGGCTTTGGGATTTCAAAGCCACGCACTGTTTCCAGTGTGCCCTCTCTGCTTTCCTGCTTGCTGTTCAAGATGTGAGCCTCCCGCTTCTGTTACATCTGGCATGCTAGTCCGCTGCTATGGTGCTTTACCCTGTTTCTGATGGACTCACCTCTCTGGGAACTGAAAGCCCAAATAAGCCCTTCCTTCTGTAGGTAGCCTTAGCTGTTCTGTTTTGTTGTAGCAACAGAAAATTCATTATTCATCAGCCCATTCTTCTTTCCACTTTTACTTTGTTGTTGCCATGATGTTGTGATCTTACCCCCAGATATCTCTCTCTCTCTCTCTCTCTCTCTCTCTCTCTCTCTCTCTCACACACACACACACACACACACACACACACCTACATGCATACAAAAAATACACATGTACATCCTATGTTGATCAAGGTTCTACAAAGCAGTAATAAGATGTGAAAATACATATTTTTGTGATACATAATTGACCCTCTGATTTTGGAGACTGAAATCTTATGACCTGTGTTGATTAGGTGAGCTCAGCCTCAGGATAATCAATCATACAGCTCCAGATCTTGTCTAAAGTTTAAAATCAGGACAACTGATGGTACAGTTACTAACTATTGAGCATCGGGCCAGAGACCCAAGGAAACTAATATTTCTACTGAAGGCTGAAGACAAGAAAAGCTAATGTCTCAGTTCTAGACAGTTAGGTGGTAGAAATCCTTTTTAAACTATCATTCTTTCATTTACTATTCATTCATTTATTTATTAATCTCATCAGCATTTTCATGCATTCTCCTAGGGGAATTCTTATTGGTTCAGAAGTAGTGATAAGTACACAATAACATGTGTACAGGGCACAGCACCTTCATTGGTCTGTGTAATGGGTGTTATCATGGAGCCTAGGAAAAAGGGGGATTTTTAATAATTTTTTAATTTATTATTTAAACAAATAATAAATTAATTTATTTATTTAGTCTTTCAGATTAGAAGAGGCCCACACACATTAGGGAGTTTAGTGTAGCTTATTCAGTCTACAAATTTAATGTTACTCTTACATTGCCGTTATATAAATATCCAGAATAATATCTGACAAACATTTATCTGTACATTCTATAGCTTAGTCAAGTTAATATGCTACAACTAAGCACTGTGGACATGCGCATCCCAACTCAAGGTCACCATCAGTCTTCCCTGAGTTTTTTGGCTCACTTTAATATTGGTTCTTATATTCATGCCTTAAAAGAAGCAGCCAGTAGCTTATGCTGATCTCCCATCATATCCATAATAAATATGTGACCCATTTACAATTCCTGGATTATTTATATTGTTAGCAACACTTTTTTCTCATTTAGGGGATGTTGCAGGAGGGGCGGCGGGTGCTGCATTCCCAGTTCCCAGCTCCCCACCGAGGGCCTGCTTTTGGTCCTGGCTAACTTATACCCGAAATAACTACACGGAGATTGTGTTAATTAAATTACTGCCTGGCCCATTAGCTTTAGCCTCTTATTGGCTAACTCTCACATCTTAAACTAACCTATTTCTAATAGTCTGTGTGTCACCATGCGTCGTGGCTTACCGGAAGATTCTAATCTACGTCTGTCACAGGCTGGGGAAACATGGCATCTGCCACACTTTCCTTCTCCCCAGCCTTCTGTTCTGTCTATTCTACCCACCTAAGGGCTGCCCTATCAAAAGGCCAAAGCAGTCTCTTTATTCAACCAATGAAAGCAACAGAAATACAGAAGGACCCTCCTACACCAAGGGGAAAATTGTTTTTCTTCTCCCAAACTTATTTTTACTGTGCTCCCATTTTTCCTTGGCCCCATGTTAACACCCATTACACAGACCAGTGAAGATGCTGTGCCCTGTACATGGGTTATCATGTACTTATCACTACTTCTGAACCAATACGAATGCTCCTAGGAGAATGCATGAAAATGTTGATGAGATTAATAGATAAATAAATGAATAGTAAATGAAAGAATGAAATGATCACTGAGGCTACATCGTCCGTGGAGAAATTATGAGGCTCTATGCAAATGAGTAGGAAACACATTTTATGAATTGATCTACATTGCCATATAGTTGATCTGTGAAGCATTCTAAAGCACTTCCTAGTTTTAAAACAAAAGATTAAACAAAGGAAATTGCTGGTTGTTATGATTACTTGTTATGTCTCATTATATCTCCAAATTATTCTCATTCATTTTATTTCAATGTCTCTCTCTGTGTTTCTGAGTATATATGCTTGTATTCATTTTTAAAACATATTTCAGCTAGATTTGGCTAGTGTCTATGCAGAGGGCACTAGGAAAGATACCTAGGAAATTACTCTGTCTCATTAAGTCCCTGGGTTATTCACAGATTTATTAATTGAACAGCCTTTCATTTTCTTTCATTTCTCACTTTCCATGCGCCCTCTCCTCCCCCAAACCTCTCTCTCTTTGGAGAATTTGTTTCTCTTTGGGGAATAAATCAGCATGCTCAACTTCCTAGTGCTCTCAAAGTAAAGAGATTCTGCAGAATAAAAAATGTGGTTTTATCTTAAGTAGAGATCATGTTTGATACTGGTTTGGATTTGAAAACAATTTGCTTATGAAACTTAAAGAACATAAGCCACAGAAGTTGGAGAAGTGACAACTTTTATCCACATAACGTGGCAGATTTATGCAACTCTTTGAGCATCTGGAATCCTCTTTGAAGTCTTTCTAACAGATAATTTCACCAATAACTTCACTTTTTAAAACAACAGACTCATATTCCAATCTTCCATATTCTAGTGCTCCATGTTTTGTTCTCAGACCTGGAATCTAGAACTTTTTATGGAACACTTCTGCTACTGATTCTAATTAAATTTGATTTTATTCCTGTATCCCAATTACATGATAATATAAAGTTAGTAAGAAAGCAGATTAAAATACTTTTAAATCCATATTGAAGTATATTAGATAAATTTCTAACTTCTGTTTTGTAATTTTCCAGATTTACCTTTATTCCACACAAATAAGACTTTTGTAATACTAGCAATAAGCATTTTGGCAATATATGCATTTGCAGGAAAGAAAACTTTTCTCTTAAATTTAGAAAATTTATTTAATTCATAGCTACTCAAGTATTCCTTTCAATCAAATATCTATATGGATTTTAGCTTATTTGCATTGTAGACATTGCAACAAATGATCTTTTTCTTCACTGTTTTGAGTATTCATAGAGAGAAATTTTTATCTACTCAACATTCATTACATCTTTATTGATCCTTTCTGACATGCTCAATGCTGAAGATAGGGTAATAAAAAGACCAGGAATGTAATCAAACCAGAGCTATCATTATAAAAGTTGCAAACAGATTGTGATGCAGGATCTTAAAGAAGGTTACCGACTTAAAAAAAAACCTACTTGGCTTATGTGTGGAAAGTTAAAAAGTATAACTGACTATATTGTTTATAGTTTTATCATAAGGTAAAGTAGTCTCACATGTTTACAACAATCTTAACAGCCTAGAAGAAATAAAATCTCCTCAGGAAATCTCAAAAGACCAGCATGCGTGAGAACTTTGCAGGAGGTTAATTCTACTCTGATGCACACATGTGTGCATATGTATACAAACACAACCCTTTTTGAAATTGCCCTGATGACTTACTGATGGCACTAAAGTGATGATATATCTCTATGAATTACACTTGCAAAAGTCAGCATGGTGGATACTGAGTCTCTGTCAACAAGAAGGCATTGCTAATTGAACTGTTTGCTTTTCTTAAGATTTACACTGAATGTATGACAACAAAGGAAGGATGAATTAATCGTATATTGGTTATATTCATCCAGTGTCTATACTTTGGACAGCATTTTAGAAGGTTCTGGGGGTGACGCAGTGTACTGTGAAGCGGAGCCTGTCATCAAGTGTGTTACAATCTCCTTAGTCAAACTCTCATATCTAATGCATCACAGTGAAACTCTGTGCCTTAACAGGAGACTTTACCTTTTCATTTAATTGAAAGAAACACACTGTGTGTATTGTTCATCCCCAGGTTATGTGGAACAGTATATTGCATGGAACGGAGGCTCAACTATTTTACTAAGAAAATGAGACTTCATTAAAATTAATAGAACGAAGGCCAAGCCTACCATAAAACCAGGTAGGCGCAATGTCCACAGACCCTCCACACGCTCTCTTCACTCCTTTTGGCAGACACCCCGTGCCCAACCACATGCTATGCCTGCTGGAAGACCTGCTAGGTTACCCATTATCTTCTCAGTGTCCCCTCCTTTCCTCATTGCCATATTCAACTCAGGTTGACATTCCTTCCTGGACCAGAAGTCACACTGGCCACTAGAACTCCAGTCTCCAACTCTGGCAGAGACTTCCTGCTAGATAAGAAGCGAGCCAGGCAGACAGAACTCCTGCCTCTAACTCAGGCAGAGACCCCCCCGAATGACAAAAGACCATGCTGGACAACAGAAGTCCAGTGGAGATCGTCTGCTCAATCACAGGTCACATAAGCCGGAAGACAGAGAGGAAACAAAAACCAAGAAACAAATATCCATCCAATAAAGAAAACCCAGAAATCAGAATCTAGGTTTATGATCACCACAAACCAAGATGCCCAGAAGCCAGCATAAGAACACAATCAATAATACCCAGGGCAGTATGTTACCACCAGAGTTCATCTCTTCTACTACAGAAAGCCCTGAATATTCCAACACAACTGAAGTACGATAAAAATACCTTAACACCAACTTTATGAAGATGGTAGAGGCCCTTAAAGAAAAAAATGAATAAATTCTTTAAAGAAATCAAGAAAATTCCAGCGCTGGCTCCAAAGCCACAGAGAAACCCTGTCTCGAAAAACAAACAACTAAAAAGAAATCAAGAAAAAGACTAACAAAAAAATAATTGGAAGAAATGAGTAAATCTCTTAAAGAGAGCCAAGAAAAAAAACAAATAAACAGTTGAAGGAAATGAATAAAAGCATTGAAGATCTGGAAATGGCAATAGAAGGAATAAAGAAGACACAAACTAAAGGAATTCTGAAAATGGAAACCCTAGGTGAGTGAACAGGAAATACAGCCAAAGGCATACAGAAGATAGAAGGATGGAATAAGAGTCTCAGGTGTTAAAGATATGATGGAAAATACATATACATCAGTCAAAGAAAATGCTAAATCTAAAAAAATCCCTTGCATAAAACATTCAAGGAATCTGGGACACTATGAGAAGACCAACTGTATGAATAATAGGAATAGAAGAAGAAGAAAAATTCCAGATTAAAGGCCCAGAAAATACTTTCAAGAAAATCATAGAAGAAAATTTTTTCTAGCCTAAAGAAAGAAATTCCTATAAAGATATAAAGAGCATACAACACCAAATAGATTGGACAAGAAAAGAAAGTTCGCTTGCCAAATAATAATTAAAATAGTAAACATACAAGCAAAAAAAAATCAAAAGTAGAAATGGGAAAAGGCCAAAAAACATATAAAGGCAGAATTATTAGAAATATACTTGATTTCTCAATGGAGACTCTAAAATCCAGAAGGGCCTGGACAGATGTGCTGCAGAGTCTGAGACCACAGATGCCAGCCTAGATTACTATACCCAGTGAAACTTTATCACCATAGATAGAGAAAACATGATATTCCATGATGACATCAATATTAAACATTATCTATCAAAAATGCAGTCCCACACAAGGTACTAAAAAGGAACACTCCACCCCTAGGAAGTTAACACACACATGAAAACAGAAAATAAATGATCTTACCCCAGCAAAGCCAGAATAAGGGAAGTACACACACGCACACACACAGACACACTACCACCACCACCACCACCACCACCACCACCAACAACAACAACAACAACAACAACAAAATAACAGAAATTAACAATATTTGGTCATTGATATCTCTAAATGTCAATGAATGCAATTCTCCAATACAAAATATAAACTAACAGAATGTATGCAAAAATAGGATTTATTATTCTACTGCATACATGAAACACAACTTAACTTCAAAGGTAGACATTACCTCAGAGTAAACTGTTGGAAAAGATTTTCTAAGCAAATGAACCTAAGAAGCAAACTGCTGTAGCCATTCTGATATTTAACAAAATAGACTCCAAACCAAAATTAATCAAAATATGTGATGGACCAGCTCAGCCAGGGCACTGGAACCGACAGAACAGGTCTCAGGAATAGGTGGATAAGGAGTCAGCAAATGACAAACAGACACAAGACTCAAAGGAATTGCATCTGTATGCATCTTTACTAGGCATGAGGCTCATCCTTTATATAGAAAAGATTGCTTACCAGCATGTATTGTTTTCCATGTGGTACAGATTATTCTTAGAATCATTATATCAGATACATGAAAATAGAATTTTGTCAGACAGATGACCCAGGTGCGAGTCTGCAGTTGGTCATGCTAAACATGGCTTGGCATTAGTTTCAATATAAATCTTTATCTAGGCTATGGGTTTATAGCATTTTGAGCTAAGGGCAAGTGGTTGTGGTTAACAGTCTCACTGTCTACAGTCTTTTTATATTTTTGCAATCTATGTAGAAGAATTTTGTTTTTCCTTTTCCTTGTCTATATTTCTATTTCTAACTTCTTTTCAAACCTTCCCCAAAACCAATATCAAGCAGTTACAGGCATTTCTCTCTCGCTTCTATCCTTATCCCATCTTTGCTGAATCTGTCTTAATTGCTTAATTAAGTTGCCTTTTGTTCTTTATTTACTAAGCACCAGATTAAACCTGGGAATCTTTTTCCCTTGAATGTTAACCCATCTTTCTCCATTAGCATCATATGGTCCTGTATATGGCCACGGCTTACCAGTAGACTCTGAAAACTTAAATATACTATCTTACCTTCCAGAAGAAACCAGACTCTATTCCTTAGAACATATGCAGGTAATGCCAAAAGTGCAAGGGCTCCAATGCAGGAAGCACACATATACCCACCTTCTCTGAGGGCACTCTTCCTCGACGCTTGTGCCACATCTTACGTGAGAGATCATGCATGCTCTGCAGGAGGTGGTGTGACAAAAATATATGGGGATGGACACATCATACTCATCAAAGGAAAGATCCACCAAGATAGCATGTCAATTATTAACATCCATACTCCAAATATAAGGGCACTTGTGTTTGTAAAAGTAGCATTACTAAATATTAAACCACACATTGACCCATATGCGTTTGAGAGACTTTACCAACAGACAGGTCAAAGAGACTAAAAACTAAATGGAGAAACACTGGACTTAACAGGCATTATGATTCAAATGGGCCTAACAAATATCTACAGAACAGATGGGAGCAGTTAAAGAGACCCACACCCAAACATTAGGTCACACTCAGGGAATCTTGAAGAAGAAAGCGAGCGAGGACTATAGGAGCCAAAGGCCTGAAGACACCACAAGAACACAGCGTACAGATTCAGGTCTCATAGGGACTCTCACAGACTGAAGTGGCCACTACAGAACCTGCATGGGTTGGTGATAGGCCCACTGCATACATACTGTGATTGTTTAGCTTAGAGATTTTTGTTGAATTCCTAACAGTGGGAGTGGGGCTGTCTCTGACTCTTATGCCTTCTTTTGGGCCCCTTTCCTCTTACTGGATTGCTTAGTTCAGCCTTGACAAGAGGGTTTATGCCTAGTCTTATTGCAGTTATGTTGTGTTTGGTTACTATCACTGGGAAGCCTGCTCTTTTCTGAAGGGAAAAGGAGGATCATTAGATCTGGGTGAGAGGGGAGATGGATGGGAACTGGGAGGAGGGGAATCTGTGGTCAGGATGTATTGTGTGAGAGAAGAATAAGTTAAAAATAATAGAAGGAATTCCTAAGAAAATGTAAACAAATGAGTGATAATAATGACAATTACTATTACTGTTGTTTCTTTTCCCAGGAGATGTGGACAAAGGCCTTTTCATTCTAGATACAGCACCAATGACAGGCCTGAGAAATGAATTTATATCAGGGAACTAGTGAGTTTACTGGGGTGACTTACAGGAGCATAAATGACTTGAATGAAGACAGTTGTATCACTGGGAATTCCACACCAGCACCAGTGACTGTTCACAAAAGCCAAACCCTGGCATCTTCCCATACAATTTGCAGGTAGTTCTGCACACAGAGAGTTTCCTCTGCCAGTAGATTTTATGGCTTTTAGTATCTAGCAGGTAGACCTCCTAGATCCTGTAACTTTCCGGGATTTCCTGAGTCTTATAACTTTGACTTATTTTCTCATCTTAAGGAGACTCATTACATGAGGATAAGTATCAATATGTATTAGATACTGTTTTAAAGTTTTCAGTAGGCCGGGTCAGAGGCAGGCAGATTGTTGTGAGTTAGAGGCCAGCCTGGGCTACAAGAGCTAGTTCCAGGACAGGCACCAAAGCTACAGAAAAACCCTGTCTCAAAAAACCAATAAATAAATAAATAACGTTTTCAGTAATATTAATTAACTCCATTTTGTGATGGTTGTATTGAACAATTGATTTATACTTATGCTATACAGAAACATAAACTAAAAGTTTATAAAGCTAAATAAAAGTTATCTGAGGCCCTGCATTTAGGCAGTGATTATGTGAGGAGCTTGATCCTAGAAAATTTGGTTTCCATATCGCTGTTTTCAAAAAACATACAACATCTCTCAGAACTCTCTATGCTACATGAAGAATTATATGACACAATGACTACCTTCTAAGCGCTTTGAATCTAACTGGATAATCTAACAGGTCTGAGGCAGTTAAACACGTAAGTAGTAATAAAGTTAAATGAAAGGGTTTGCCACTGACCTTTAAATGAACAAATGGCATAATGAATCAACTAGACAAAGGACTGACTGTTGAGATCTAGAAGCTTTATGAAAGTCTAATTAGAATAAGAAGTGAGGTTGTCCTGGGCAGTTTCACTATAATAGGACAGTAGGAAGGTCGTCCTGGGAAGTGTCTCTACAATAGGACAGTAGGAAGGTCCTGGGAACCTTCACTAGAATAGGACAGTAGTAAAGTTGTCCTGGGAAGATTTTCTAGGTGGAAAACAGTAGGTTATAAACCACAGCAGAGAACTGTTGATACTCTGGAGAACATGTATAGACAACCTTCCCTCAAAAAACAATTCTCTATTTCAGAGTGCTGGCCAGTGACCCAAAGGACAGATGCATAGAGTAGATGTGCCCATGCAGCAAGCTTGGGATTTGACTCTGTTCTGCTTCTCTGTCGTGACCGCCTCGACCAACAAGGAAGACGGGACACTGGCTCTTCTTTCTGCAGTTTATTCGGGATCCTTGAACAATCTTCTGACCCCGGGAAAACCCTGCCCTCAGCCTATATAGCCTCTGGGTGACCAACCTCAGCACGCTACGTAGGCACTGCGGATAGGTCCAGGTAAGCGGAAGCAAGCCAGCTCTTCAGCCTAGCCAAATATGGAGTTGTTTTACCCTGGAGAGCGCTCACCATGGGGAAGGTGGAAGGCAGAAGCCGGCGCCATCTTTAAGGCGTGGCTGCATGCAGCTCACTACACTTCTCAAGTTGTGGAACTTGCTCTTTGGCAAACTAGAAACACCTTGCTCTAACCTGTCCAGGGTTAGATGGTGAGTAGCAATTCCTCCCGGAGTAAATCCAATAGATCTCTAGAAACGCTGTACAAACTGGCTTTCTGGACACAGCATACTCTGTAGACCAAAGACTTCAACATCCCAATTTCTTTTCTTTTCTTTTTTTTTTTTTTTTGGTTTTTCGAGACAGGGTTTTCCTGTGGCTTTTGGAGCCTGCGCTGGAACTAGCTCTTGTAGACCAGGCTGGTCTCGAACTCACAAAGATCCGCCTGCCTCTGCCTCCCGAGTGATGGGATTAAAGGCATACGCCACCACCGCCCAGCTTCTTCTTCTTCTTCTTTTTTTCAACATCCCATTTTCATTCTCCTAAATCTTTTCTTTTCTTTTTGTTTGGTTGTTTTGGTTGTTACACCTTCTTCCTACCTCAGCTGAGATTAAATGTGTATGATACAGTACCTGATCTACGTGGGACCAGGGATTGGAGCAAGGGCTTTCTGAACACCAGGTAAGCAGTCTGCTAGCTGAACTATATTCTCATAGTCCCTGGTCATTCCACCATCATCTGTCCCGTCATGTCCCTTAATATGATTGCTGTCCCTAACTTAAGCAGTTTTGAAGGTGACCTGACACTTTCCTACCTTGTTGCTGACATACATACCCCAAGGTGGGGAGTCACAGGGATAGCTAGGAAAAGAGAAGATGGTGTAAGAATGAGAAGAGATGGAACCCAGGATTAAGAAAGACTGTCTCATATCTCCAGTATATGTATACATATATTTAGTTTTTGGAACAGGGTTTCTCTGTGTAGCCCTGGCATCCTAGAAATCACTCTGTAGACCAGGCTGGCTTTGAACCCTGAATTCTGGGATTAAAGGGCCGTGACACCACTGTCTGGCTCTCAAATGTCTTTATAAAGACATTTATCATTAACTGACAAATGTTGCAATGTAGATAATGTATTTTTAAGTATTTCTGGATGTCATTCTTGAGTCCCAGGCTGGCTTAATGGGCCAGTCAGAGTTTGAATGAATACC
>JAQHUG010000135.1:4861562-4877063 GCA_028555095.1 Dicrostonyx torquatus
TTAAAATAAATAAATAAAAAAAGAATGTCTCCCTTTAATTCCAGCACTCAGGAGGCAGAGGCAGGCGGATCTCTGTAAGTTCAAGACCAGCCTGGTCTACAAGAGCTAGTTCCAGGACAGGCTCCAAAGCTACAGAGAAACCCTGCCTCGAAAAACCAAAAAAAAAAAAAGAATGTCTTCCTTTCATCTTCTATTCTGAAGGATAATTTCATTGTATATAGAGCTCTAGATCAGCAGTTTGTTCTTATTACTTTAAAGAGTGGCTTTCACTCTCTTCCAGAAATTAAGAAACGGTTGGAGAATATGTATGGTTTACTGAAGGATGAGGAAAAGTCTGTAAAAACTGTAAAAGAATTTAGAAAAAGTGTAATGTCACAAGACTGATGACCCTGCCATCAGGAAACGGGAGTTTGAGAGTGGTGACTTATGTCCTTAATTCCAGCACCCAGGAGACAGAGGCAAGCATATTTTTTGAGTTCAAGGCTAGCCTGGTCTATCCATGGCAGCTAGGGTTACATAGAGAGTCCCTGTCTTATAAAACAGAGCAAAACAAGGGAAGGAAAAAGGCTTGAGCATCAATAAAAGCTTGGAATAACTCTTTGGAGAGCCTTAAAGTAAGTGTTGTCCATTTGAAGAGTCTCCCATTAGTTAGAAATGGCCAGGCCATAAGCCTTCTGTTAGCTATTGATTTAGTGCCTGTCTGGGAAAAGCACAGCTTGAAGTATACATTTTCTACCCTGTAAGTGGAAGGTGTCAGCCAAGTCCATTCAATACAGCTAAACGGCCATTTTTCCTTGAAGAGAGACCACAGGACAGTATACCACAACTTCTATGATACTTCTGTAATACTTTTATCACAAAGAACCATGTTTTTATCCACATGTAAGGAGAGGATCCTTTGTGGTTTCAATAGACTTCTTTCACTGGGTGGGAAAGAAGTAAGTTAGTGGGGCAAATTACAACTACTACGGCAGTGTCTGGGGGCCCCAGCCGGTGCTTACTCTTCTGTATACATTTTCTATACTAAATTTTCTTCACTGTCTGTGTAATTGCTCTTGCTCCCATGACTGGTACAATGATTCATAGATGCTTGTGTGTGTTCATGTGCGTATGGGTATGTTTCTGTCAATGCCATTCTTCATGGAGTTGGAACAAACACACCCTCTTAAAAAAAAAGAGCACTAAGAGATACTCAAGTAGATATCCATGAATATTCCTCATACTTCTTATTGTGCAAGGCTAGTCCTAACTCATTCTTCTGACAAGGATCGGTTGCCACAGACAAAATCATCACTCTTGGTTTTGAATGTTTTCCTCAGACTCAAGCGGTATGGGAGGTCCTTCTGTTTATGAGCTGCTTTTATTGGTTAATGAATAAAGAAACTGCCTTGGCCTGTTGATAGGACAGAACTTAGGTTGGTGGGGAAAACTGGACTGAAGGCTGCAAGAAGGAAGGTGGAGTCAGGGAGACTCCATGGAGCCATGGCCAGAGTCAGACATGCTGAAACTTTGCCGGTAAGGTGATACACAGATTAATGAAGATGGGTTAAATTAATGTGTAAGAGTTAGCCAATAAGAAGTTAGAGTCAATGAGCTAAGTAGTGATTTAATTAATACAGTTTCCTTGTGATTATTTCGGGGCTAAGCCAGCCAGGCGGCAAGGACAAACAATCAGGCTCTCCTTCTACACTCAAGCACTCTGAAGTTTCAAAATGGAAATTAGGGGATGTAGGTCAATGGGGATCTTGGTTGAATACCCACGACTCTTGAGTTCTAACACTATAGAGCTCAGAGTTCTCATAAGAGACTGTTGGTCCTGAGTTCCAGTGTCAAAACGACTTTAATACAGAGTGGATACTGAATCTGCAATAATGGTGTTCTGACCTCACAGAGCTTCTGAGACAGTACTTCAGAATTGCATCTAGCTTGTCCCTCCAAGGTTTTAGGAATTGGTGAATTACTTTGTGTACCTGGCTTTTCTACAAAAATATATTTTTTGTATTTTGTCTACCATACGCCTTTATAGCTAATGCTTTCCATGCGAATTAACTTGAGTTGCAAAGATTGTGCACATACTTATGTATCCACCTTCTAGCTTTACCTTAAAGTACCATTTCCCCCCTCTGGTCTTATATATTCTTTCATTATACCTTATGCCATCTGATTGAATCATTCGTGCTGCTCTTGAATCCATTTTGTATTCTCATCTGAAGGCCACTCCAGTACTTTGAATCTCAAAGAATTGAAGTCAATTTAGAGGTTGTTTCCAAACTAGGCACATGCACAGACACATACACACACACACACAGAGAGACACATACACTCATGCACACACACACACTTACACATGGCTTTCTCATATGGCTTCCCCTTTGGTTGGTGAATAATTGTTCAAATAGATATATTTCCAGTTTGGAAATATTAAAGGAAACTTATTATTATACTATTTAATGTATTACAGAGTCTTTTCTCCTTGAGCCAATGTGTTTTGAATTTAAAACTTTCCTCTTGTCCAGGAATTGAATAAATGTTCATGACTTTTTAAACAGTGCTGGGCATTCTCAGTCGCCTTATTGATTGCCTGTCTGTATTTGTCTCTGGAGATGCTGAATTCATTTAAAAATCTCCAGAGCTCTCTGAGTCATGCTGCTCTACTACCTATCCCAACCTTATCAATAGCATTAGTTATTTTTCTCACTGCTGTAACAAAGCAACTTAAGGGAGGCAGGATCTATTTTGGTTCACAGTTTGGAGGGACGTAGTCATTATGTTAGGGAAAGTGTGGTTGTAGGATTGGCTTGAAGTCAGTGCCAGGTTGCATATTGGCAGACCAGGAAACAACAACATTGACAAAAAAGACCCTGTCCAAGAACTAATCACAAGTCCCAGCAATCTACTTCCTCTATGTTGTCCCTATGTCTCAAAACCATGCACTATGTGAGGACCAAGTATTTAAACATTTGAGCCCAACAAGGACATTTCAACCCCAACTATAACAACAGGGATTATGTTCATCATTGTGACTCCCCAGACTTCCTGTGGTTGTGCGATATCTTAGTCTTCACTGCTTCCAAGGTCTTATTTACTTTTTTTTTTCAATTCAAATGTCAAATGACAATTCAAGTGTCAGGTCAAACTCTATGACATCATTTTCCACCACCAGCTATGACCTGGAATGCACAGCCATAACCAGACATCGAATATGCTCCAGTGTATTTATTTATTTATTTATTTATTTACCTTAGTAAATGGTATGGGTTCTCTGGGCCTTACCCTGGACACAAACCCCAGATTTTTAAGCCTCACAAAGTATATCCATCTCACCTGACTAACTCCATTAAACCTTTTGATTTCTTTGTTCCACTCAGTCGTATCAACTCATGTATTTCAATTTCTCTCTACAGGGACCATCATAGCTGTAAGACTGTCCATCATTTGGGTCTTCACTCTGTGTTGAATCTAATACTGGAAAGAATATCTCTTAACAATAAACCCACCTGTGTCTGGGTTTACATTCTTCCCTCTTCATGAAGAGCCCTCAAATTTAGTTGCTGAGATTCTCCTCAGTCTTTTCCCCACCCCTGCTGGATAAGTGGGGAAATGCGTTTATAGACACACCACTTTCCTCATTGTTCTGACTCAGTATATCCTTGAATTATTTTTGATATGGTTTAACCTGATATTTTGATTTGCTGCTCAGGAAAAGAGTTTAGGGACTACCTGAAATTGATCTTGTTGCCTTATGGGAAAGAATACTTTTTAATGTTTCCCCATGTGCAACAAGGACAGTTCTTAAAAACTCTGTGGGTTATTGGTGTAGGAGGGTTCTTCTGTATTTGGGTTACTCTCATTGGTTGAATATAGGACTTCCTGGCCTATAGGCGAGGACACAGCCCTTAGGTGGGCAGAGTAGAAAGAACAGAAGGCTGGAGAGAAGGAAGTGTGCCAGTCGCCATGATCCTCCAGCCCAAGATGGATACAGGTTAGACTCTTCCGACAAGTCACCACCTCGTGGTGACACATAGATTTCTAAATATGGGTTAGACTAATATGTATAAGAGGCTAATGATAATGGGCCAGGCAGAGTTTAAATGAATACAATTTTCATGTGGTTATTTCGGGCATAAGCTAGCTGGCGGCTGAGAGCCAGGTGGGAAGGAACAAAAGGGTCCGCGTTCCTCTCAGGTGCCGGGAACAAACCCCCACCAATTACAACAGGTTATGGGTCACTTCTGGGTCCAAAGAGTAGGCTCCATGGCAGCAGGTAGGTGTGCTCATGTCTGGGTGGACCAGGAAGCAGAGAAAGGATCCCAACTAGGACTGAGATTGACTGTCACCTATGAGGTCCATGTCCAGAAATCCACTTTCTCTAGTAAGGTTCTACCTCCTGAAAAATCCTATAACCTCTCAAAATAATTCAGTCTTATGGGGAATACAAAGTTTGGGGTACATACAGGAACATTATCAAACCTTGAGTCAGAGTCTGATTTCCTAGTAAAGATTCTAAACTTGGCAAAGACTTGATTTCCTTTAATGTTCTGCACTCTTTCCTAGAGACTGTTCTCAGTTAGGTCTACTAGACCTTCCTGGCATGAGCTGAAGCTAGGAACTGTCCAAAACCCTGAAAAGTGATTATGGTTTTCATCCATGGGTCTTCCTTCCTCTATGGATTACAAGTATGCCTTGGTTGTTGATTGTCTACAAACAATTTTATAATGCAGCATTTCAGTTTTTCTAATTGTTTTTGTGAGCATTTAATTTCAGACCATACACTGTATAATGTCTTAAACTTGGACACAGCGATGATGCGAATTTTCATATCAGTCAAAATTTGAGGCAATAATCAGATTGAAAGATTCAACAAACCTGTCTAGGAACTATGTTTCATTACCTTTATGGTAATTTGAAACTTTAAGTTTATGCTATAGAAAATAAAATCAAATTGATATCCTCAAACCTGTGTCTGCTGACTCACTTCATTGTTAATAAATGCAGTATTGTGGACTGGCGGCAGAATTCAGGGGGTACTGAGGATCCCAAGATATCCTGATTCTGCTAAAGAAATAAATGAACCTCTTTGTAGAAGGGGTAGATGGGACATACTAGAGGAAAGAGCAAATTAAAAAAAAAACAACTCTATTTCCATGTGCTTGTAAAGAAGACATTCCCCTTAAATCGGGTCACATACACAAGCAGGATGGGGGAAAGTCACAGGAAAACATTGGCGATTTCAATCCTCTTGACTCAGTCAGACTGAGAGATATGCAGTCAGTGCTAAGCCCAGGTAAGTCAGGTTGTTACGCTGAGCACGTGGTTATGCATATTCTGGAGGGCATGACTGGATGGAGAGACCTATGGCTGTCTGTCTGTCTGTGATGTAACTGATAAACATAAGGGAAATGCTTCTGAGACCAGAACAGAAAACTACAGGACAAACTATGATACTGAATGGGGGCTCTGCTTTGTGATAAAATGGTCCACACTGCTGGATACACTTCCAAGGATCATAGAGTTAGCTTTGAAATAAACAATGGGTCCCATTCATCCCTCCATCTTTCCATCTCGTTTTCCTCCTGCTCTTCTCTGAGTTGTCATTCATCCTTCTTCTTCAGTAGTTGTGGGAAACGCGCACAAGGCAGAGAGTCCCATCATCATCTTTCCTTCTCAATGGCATTGTGGAACTTTTATTGAGTGGTGAGAGTGAGGGTAATGAAACTCAGAGAAAAAAATGCCATCCTAGATTCCCTCTGTGCTACCAATATGCAAATAATTTAATAGTAGTGCAGTCACGGGTTCCCTGAATAAAGACTCTCCATTTTCATCACTGTTGGTAAGTGCCAAGAGGGACATGTAAGAATAAGTTACAGCCACATTGTGACATGTAATAAATCTTCCAAAAGGGGTTTACACGCATTCAGCTCCTTGGCCTTTATCCTGTGCAAGGCACTACTGTTTGCTTTGCATCTAAGAAAGAGAAAGTAATCAGCCTCCAAGAAGTTAATTATTGGTTGTGTGGATAACCCTTAGGGTGTGTGTATGTGTGTGTCCAGTCACTCGGGCCTAGCCCCATTTCTCATCACACAAAGCAATATGTATCCATGGTGCCTGCATCTCTGAAAAGCATGGTTCATTTCTCCTTCAAGAGAAGACAAAGGGCCTCCGAAATAACAAAATACAAGGGTACAACCCTAACTTGGGAAAATGAACCATTTGTAGTTCCTTCTGAAACAAAAGCGGAGTCCTAGGGCTAGGAATCACTCAAGAATGGAACCTTGGTAACAGTCAGCAGTGGAGACATGCAGGCCTAAGAGTTCCAGGGAGGGGAGCGAGGAAATACTGTAGCAGGCTTGGAAAATCCAACTCCGAATCGCACCAATCTATTAATGAGAGAAGTTTAAACAGTCACACTGTCACCTCTTAACCAAACTGTTAACACAATTTAACACTCGCTCAAAGGGGCACCCCATGATGTGTTAATGAAAACACTCTCTTCCCAGCATGAGACACTAGTTTTTTTTTTTCTCTTTTTGTTGAGTTTTCTTTGATCATGCAGTCAAAATACCCAAAATACCTTGTCAGTCTGGGGGAGTATAAGGATATGTTTCAAATATATACAAGGGGAAACTGAGGCTCAAAGGTAGTATATTTACTAGAATTTCGATAGCTTTTCTGACAGCTTTTCTCTGTGGCTATTCTAGTGCTAAGAAAATGTTTAAATGCTTTAATTATTTTTTATCTTGCAAAATTGCAAGTGACTTAGAGAATAACAACTGTAAAATGTTCCACAAGTGAAATGTATGAAATACTATACTTTGGCTTTCAAAATTTTATTGAAAATGGTTTGTTTGAACTGGACTCTGAAACCATCTTTTAAAAAAAAACCTAGGTAGTAGTGGATGTACTTGAGAAGTTCACACTTTGAGGCAATCAAACAATTTAATGGCGTTATTTTCATTATAGTTTCTAGATTAAAGCTTGTCAAAACTTTGCAGAGGGATTTTCCACCCAGATAATCCAGCAGACAGAAACCATTCTCTTGGGCTCCAACCGTGGGGTCTACAAGGGCTGCTTGTATGCTGTACCCACACAGTGATGCCCCACACAGGAAGAGTGTATTTTATATATTATGCTATTTAAAACAGAAAAGCACTTGGAAGAGTAACCTGAAGTAGCCAAAATCTTAAAACAAAGTGAGCGGAGGCTCAATGTATTTGGCATTCTTGAGAGTTTCTGGGGAGGCTTTGTAGAAAAAGCCCTGCCATTTTTCTATGTGTCAACAGACAAATGACTGTGGAAGAAAAAGAAGAAGAAGAAAAAAAGAGGCTTGGAAAAAGCCAAAGGGTCATTTTAATTGGACCATATAATATTCAGATCACCACCTATGTATTTTTTATAGTCATCTAGATTTGGGCAGAAAAGGTTTTAAACTTTCGTCCTGGTCGTAGAAGCCATTGTGATTATCTGACAATGATTCATGTAATATTATTGTATATCTGACTCCAGCAGCTACGCATTACACCATGTTAACATATTTCAATAAGTAATCAATTTGGTTTCCAGTAGGCTGATTTAATTCAGGTTTCATTACTTGCCTAGTATTTATTTTTTAGGCATGTTGTCCATCTTAGTCGAGGACTGCCCTTTCTGCATTAGCCATTTTAGGATAAAATACTTAATAAGATTTGCATTTAATAAATGAACTAGAGGATCTGGACCCCCTCCAGCCAGAGCAAGTAATTATGTCATTTGTATTGCAAAGCAGGCGTGGCTATAAAGCTATGGTATACTTTCTTAAAGATTGATCACCCTGAGCGGTATTATATCACACATATAATGGCAGGCCTGACCAAGGAGCTAAACGTGGACAGTGTACAAAATCTTGAGAACTGTGGAGAGCTGCAAAGTTCTTTACTCTGTCCTTTGAAGATTAAATCCAATTAGGACTGGTTTACAGTGTTTCTGTAGTTCCCATCATATCTCTGTGACATAAAATGTTCTTTCCCTGAGAGAAGAACTCCGTGCTTATGTTGAAAGCAAGAATGCCACCTCATACCCTCATATACCCATGAATGCTCCCAAAGTTACAACCACATGCAGAAAAGCCCAAGTTAGATCGTGTCTATAAGATGTGAGAGGTTAGGGGCTGGGGAGGTTCCCCCATGGGTAAAATACTTTCACTGAGTTTTGTTCCTAGCACACTCATTAAAGAACAAGTAGGGCACAGAGACTGGAAACTAATCCTGGAGGATCCAGGGATCTTGCTCACCTGTCGGCCTAGAAGAGAAGTGAGTTCCAGGTTCTGTAAGAGACCCTGTTTCAGAACAAATTGGAAGATGAAGAAAGAAAACAGCCAGATTTGACATCTGGCCTCTGTGTGCCCATGCACAGGGACATGATCCCCACCCCAATCTCCACCCCATCACCAGCACACACAGTGGCCCTGCTGCCCTCTTAGTACCTTTCCTTTGGAACCCAAATCTTCCTCTGCTGAGAGTGTCTCAGAGCTGCCAGTGCTGCTCATAACACCACTAACAAGAATACAATGGAGAGGCTTGACTAACATTTGACACTGTCTTGAGTGCTGTGTTAAGCACTTACTTCACCCATCCCCATAGAACTATAGAGATGGATATTGTCTGTATCCGTTCCAATTAAACTCTAGAGCTGATAATCTTAATCGCTTTGTTAAATTTACATAAAGTAGCCAATAGTTAAAGATATTCCTAAGAGATCTTAAACGTATTCATGCCCATACTCCAACGAGCATTTAAGCTTTATGGCTCTTTTATTTTTATAATGCACTGAGGTGTGATGTATGTATTTGCATGTTCATGTGGGGGAGGATGAGTGAAGTGGGCACATGTTTACCTGTATGTGGAGGTCAGAGGACAAACTTGGGTGTTATCCCTCATCTTACACCTTGCTTGAGGAAGGGTCTCTTGTTTATCACTGCATATGCCAGAGTACCTGGTCTGCTATTTTCTGGGTATTGACCTGTCTCCACATCCTCTTTCTGAATAGCCATGCTAAGGTCATGCTACCACATGATTTTAAATGAATTCTGGGAATCCAAATTCTCTCTCTCTCTCTCTCTCTGAGAAAGTATTTCAGATATCCTAGTTTTGTTTTTGAATTTACTCGCTAGGCAAGTTTGGCCCCAACCTCCAGATGCCCCTGCTTCCATGATCCAAGTGTCAGGATTACAGTCATTCACCCCCATGTTCAACAAAGTCTGTCTTAAATCTGATGAACATGCTTTGAACCTTACCTTCAGAGAACTCTACTCATTAAAGGACACACACACACACACAAATGCAAAGCAAATGGGAAAAGCCATCTCATGAGAAAATCAAAATTCCACAGAGGCTTCTAGCCTCTGAAAGGAAGCCTTCCAGAATGCTGACAAGGAAAATATATTCTACTTCTTCTATGTGCCCGGTAAACCCATTTAAGAAATTGTTAAGACCCAAAAGAGTCAGTTTAGAGGTAGCAGTGCTCTCCTAGTCTTCAAAGGGAAGGGGATATATTTAGGCACCTTTCTGATATGAAAATCTGTTACATGTAGGAGCTCATGGTGGTTTAAATATGAAATGTCACCCTGTAGGCTCATGTGTTTGAATACTTGGTCCCCAGTTTGTGGCACTGTTTGAGGGGGCTATAGGTGGATACCAACTTGCTGAAGGAAATGTGTCACTGGGAGCCATCTTTGAGAGATTGGAGCCTTGTCTCACCTTCTGTTCACTCTTTCTGTTTCAGGTGCTGTAGAATGTGCACACCTCTCAGCTTCCTGCTGCCGTACTTACCTTTTGTCTCCATGCCTCCCACCATGATAGAATCTTATCTATCTGGGATCATAAGCCAAAATAAGTGGTTCAATACTTTCTCCCAGTTATGGCATCTCATCACAGCAAAAGATAAGTAAGTGACCCACAGAAAGTTCTTCCTTAAAATGTACTTCTTATAATTTGAGATTTTAGCATCTAGCAATTCAATTCAGCAATTCACTGTTCTGTGCACCAACAGTCGGCTATAAACAATGTAAGCACACTGAATATTTCAGTGGTTGAACTGGTTAGTATTTGTCAATTTGACAAAAGTCGGGGTCATCTGGAAAGCAGGAGTTTCAAGGAAACTTGTACAAATGGCTTTATCAAATTGGCCTCTAAGCAAGTTTATGGGAACATTTTCTTAATTAATGATTGATGCAGGAGTGTTTAGGCCACTATGGGTGGTGCCATTCCTGGGTGGGTGGTGCCATCCCTGGGAAGGTGGTTCTTGGGTAGTATAAGAAATCAGGGAGAGCAAGCAAGCCACAGGGAGAATGCCAGTTAGCAGCATGACTCCTGCTTCAGTTTCTGCTTCCAGGTTCTGCCTTCAGTTCCCACATTGACTTCCCTTCCTAATGGACTGTGAACTCTAGGCGAAAATAAAACATTTTCTCCCCAAGTTGATTTTGTTTATAGTGTTTATCCCAATAACAGAAAGCAAACTAGGACAGCAGTGTCTTTATATTACATTAACATACTACATTATTTATTACTTATTTAAATAATTCACTTGCAATGAAAGCTCAGCATTTTTACATAATTAAATTATATACAATATATGGTGCGTATATTTGATTTCTGCTTCAAGTATCTGAAGGCTGAAAGACTGAAGATGTTGGCTGGGTTGGTTTCTATTGATGACCAACTGTTGAGACCATTCTACCCTCTCCTTGTTCTGGTAGTTTATATATAGTTTCTGGTGTTCCTCATCTCTCCTATGTTCACACACATTCTCCTTCCATGTTTGTGCCATGTTTGTCCCCACATAAGGAAATGGTAACATGTCTGAACATTTTATCTACAATAACTAAGATCACATACAGATGTGTTATGAGCTAGGACTCAACATTTGAGATTTAGGGGTCACATTCCAATATCTATGTAGTGCAACTTTCAAATAAGAGGTATGTTCAATGTTAGGAAAAGTTAGAGCTGAAAAAAAAAAACCCTTGGGAACCCATAGATTTCCAGATGGAATGACATCATGTGATGATTCATTTTGACAGCCAACTCAATGAAATAAAGTAAGAGACACACTTCTGAGCAGGTCTGTGAGGATATTTCCAGGAAGGCTTAGCTGGGAAGAAGGCCTTCTCCAAGAGTGGGCAACAACTTCTGACAATTCAGATATGCAGAGATCAGAGGAAAAGCAATGCTGTTCTCTTCCCTACCTTGGCTTCTTGCTGGAAAATGCCTCTGTCTTGTTTCAGTAGCTTCACTGATACTGGAGGCTCCTTCAGCCTCAATGTAAACTGATAACCAGCAGTTCCCCAGGAACCCTCCAGGCCTTCAGTGCCAAACTGTGACTGCTGAGACATACATTTCCTGGTTTCTTAAATCAAGTAGTTACTGCTTTCCCCACCTGTTTGACATGAAGATGATCATTCTTGAGCTACCCAGTGTTTATTATGCCACATAATACAGCAGTCCCCTTTGTAATCTGTATTCATCCTATCTGTTCTGTTTCTCTAAAGGACCCTGACTAATACCCATGAGTCTAGAGAAATTTCATGGCTTGCACCCTGATCACACTACTAGTAGCACAGCTAGCTAGGAGAGACATTCAGATTGTTAAATCTGAACACAATGTGCTTCTTACCTCCTAGTTTGCAACTTTATTAACAACAGTGTTTTGGTAGAAGTATTTTTAAATAGTTTGTATCAGTAAACAAAAATTCATACCAATGTAAAATATTTATGACCAGTAGGTTTTTTTTAGCTTAAAAGTGGACCAATAATCTACCCTTTTATCCTATCATTCCTATATTCTCTCTCTTTGTCTTTTTTTAAGAAAGAGATCCCTTTTTGGGTGGTAGTGGTGCACACCTTTAATCACAGCACTTGGGAGGCAAAGGCAGGTGATCTCTGTGAGTCTGAGGTCAGCCTGGTCTACAAGAGCTAATTTTAAGACAACCCAGGCTGTTACAAAGAGAAACTCTGTCTTGAAAAAAAAGGAAAGTAAGAAAGAGATTTATTTTAAACTACTTTGTTTAGTTTTTTTTCCTGACCATGACTAGTAACTAAACTAGTAACTTGCTACTAAACCCCCTTATGATGACAAACATCTGTAACCTACCAAATGACCAAATGTCCCCCATACCATCTCTTGGAAATGTGGGTGTGATGGTTTTTTTTAGGCTGCTTCTTGTTGTCAGGGGGTAAGGGCATCTTTTGGGGACCCTGAAAAAAATGGGATAATGATCAAGTCCTAGAAGAGCAAGCTGTATTGTTCTTTGATTAGTCTCTGTGTGATGGGAAATTGTAGAACTTATCTAAAGTTCTGTCTGGAGTAGTCTGTGAGGCTGGACCATCTCAGCTAGTAGCTTTGAAGTTGTTCTGTATGTAGAATTTTAAGGAAACTGAAACAGAGATATTTGAGAGGCTGGATCACCTAGGCAACTTGTTTTCATTGATGTCTTGTCCTTTTTTTTGAAAGCAAACAAACTTTTAAAGGTAACATATATATCTGCATTAGCATAAATATGGAATGTGTGGTGTGCAAAAGTCAGTAAAAGATTTTTTTTTTGTTTTAGGTTTGAGTAGGTCAAAGGCATCTACCAACTACATAAATCCATTTGGACTATAAGGCCAAATTGTATTATAAATCTCTATCCATCCATATGAAAGGATGCCATGTAACAGTAAATAATGAGGACTCTGTAGCAAACAAGACTTATGTCTCATTCAGACTCAGAGCTGTTCCATGCAGAGGGATCAACTTGTACGTTACCTGATTTGTAGGCCTTTTGGTCTTCATCATGTCTGTAGTCAAGATTCTCAGGCGGTCTCCCCTGGTTAAATCTGACCTGTATTAACTTTGAAGGAATCATACCTTTTGTTTCCTGTGGAAACAAAGGCATAATCTCTCTCTCATTGCAGCATGTTTCTTGACTTCCATTCTGAAGCCAAGATATCTCTAAAGTATATATGCTGGCTTAATTCAGCAGGTCCTTCCATAATCCATGCTGCTCAGTAGCTATGTTTGCTCATCAGCATTCAAAAACCTCAAAATCAACAAAGCACCACACAGAATCCAGATGCCTTGTGTATTTTCCATACATATCTGGATTATTTATTCATTTTTGTGTTACTTTATTTATTTAAATTTGTTTATTTTATGGTGTTTTATATATTTTTGTTTCTTTAGAATCAGAGCATATTTTTAATAGAAATTTTTCTGGTCTGTATCTGACATTTCTGTGTCTGTAGTCTTCTCTGACTACACATGCCAAGCCTTATCTGTTAGGCCCTGCCTACAGCTAGGTTATGACACTGGCAGCTGACTCTGCCCTCTTTGGATCCACCTAACTGTCTAAGCTCTGAGTAGCTGTTGTGTCTAAAGTGCAGTAGACTTTTCTTTATTTGTTTTCCATCCAAGTGCTTTGTTGCATAACAGGGACTCTTAAAAGAGTCATGCCTCTGTATGCTGTGAGCAGTGGGCTCTGGGTATGTGCTCACATTGGGAGCTATTTATATCAAGCTCTTCATCAGCTACCATCTCACAAATAACAACATAGAAACTTATTATTAATCGTGAATGCTCAGCTTTTAGCTTAGGCTTGTTCCTAACTAGTTCTTATAATTTAAATGAACATTTATATTAATCTACATTCTGCTACGTGGCTTGTGGCTGTTACCTTTCCTTTTGCATCTCCTGGCATCTCTGTGTTTCTTCTTCCCAGGTCCTTTCTGTCCCTGGAAGTTCTCCTAATCTCTTCCTGTCTAGCCATTGGCTGTTTATCTATTTATTAAACCAATCAGAAGGTGCCTTGGCAAAACAACATCTTCACAGTGTAAGCAAATATTTCATAGCATGGTGGTCAAATTATATGAATGAGATTTTAATGTTGGGAATACACATTTTTATAGACAAAATTCTGGAAGCTTTGTAAGGACGTATGCCATGTTATTAAACAGCAATGATTTCATCTCTCCTATCTCTCTTACCTAACTTAATTTTGACTGGAAAGACTAACTTGTAAAACTGAAGTGGAAGAGGTCAAGGATAAATCATCACAGACACGATTTTCCATGTGAGCAGTAAAGATCTCTGGGTAAAGGTATATTAGAGAAAGTTCAGGGCATCAAATCTAAGCCACTGGAAGACTTGCAGTTAGTGCGAAACATAGTCAGTAACTCTGAACTGTCAGGTAGGAAAGCACTTAAAATTTTGAGAATAAAAAAAGGAAGTCAGACATACCAATAGGAAGAACATGAAGGAAGTTGCCTCTGTACTATATCTTGCACAGGAAGCAAACTGTCAGGGGTCCTAGTACCAGGGCTTGTTTTGCAAGAACTGACCACAGCATGCAACCTGGTCAAACAGTGCACACACATGTACAGATGTACATGTGGACAAAAGATGCATATACATAAAATAAAATGAGAAATAACTTAAAATATTAACAGCAAAGTAGACAAACAGAATAAACACAAATTTATTTGATGTTTGTATTTGTGTATGTAGATTCATTGATTATTAAAAGACAAACTGTGTTCATCAAAGTTGTTGAATACTAAAAAATAAAACTGATATAGATAATGTATCTAGATATATGTACACTTAAACATATGGACTTCTATGTATGTTTTGTTTCAGATATATAGATAAATGTAGAATGAACTGTTTCTACTCTAATTTCATGCTAAGCTCTACAATGACATCACAGTTCATTATGCTCTTAAAAATCATCCCTAAAAATACATATTCCCACTACTTTTACTCAACAGGAGAAATCTGGTATTTCTGTTTTTTTTTCTTTTAAGAAATTCAATCTTTTCACATATTTTCTGGGAGCCAGGAGGGTTATGCTATGACCACACATCATTACTTACTATGTTCATCATGAGATTCCTAAAGATGAAGGAAAGACACAACACACCCACCATGATCGTGTATTTTAAAAGGATCAACACATGTCTTTAAATATAGCTATATGATTAGGTTCAAATTTTTGAAAATCTTCACAAGAACAGACTCTACACCCTTCAACAATGGCACAAATCCAAGCTGCATTTGGTTAGTGTGCACTATATGCAGGTGGTGAACCCTACTCATGCATGTTAATTATCACACATAATGTTAACATAGTTATGCATATTAAATTAAAACTATTGGGATATGTGAATATAAACTTATGTAAGAAACATCAGCCTTCATTTCTTTGTCGAGTAGTTCTCAGTCACTACCATCTTGCCAGAGGTAGAGAAAATGACATTAAACTAATTTGGGGTGTTGGAAATATTCTTAATTGACACACACACACACATAATACACATATATGTATACATATACCACCTCTCCTCCAATCTTTTCAATTTATGTTCTCTAACTTCTACATAGCATTATCAGCCTTCTCCATTTTCCCCAAATGAAAAACTTAGCTATCCTAAGTCCTCTTCCTCTCTCTGTTCTCAAACAATGAACTAAAGATTATGTCCCGTAGGAGGGTCC
>JAQHUG010000135.1:4884988-4899575 GCA_028555095.1 Dicrostonyx torquatus
AGCACTCATACCTGCACAAAAGAAAATATATTTCTTTTCAAACTATATTGTAACTCACATTGTAAAAGATATATTCAGAATAAAATGTAAAATGAAAGCAAACTGTTTTCTTTCCCCACACATCTAGAAATCTGAACATACAAGCTTAATACTGAGAAATCAGGGTGATTTTAACCTTAGAAAGTGCCACTTCTATAAGAAGTTCTTATATGTTGCCTATATATAATGCTGTAAACCTTATTCATTCACCATGGACAATTGTCCTTGAGTAAAACAGTGTTTTGTACTTAATTTGTTTTCTTCAAGCATTTTTACTGAGCTTCAACCAGGCAAAAAGTATCATTTCAAGTGTTCAGCAGCCTTCTGCGTTCATTTATTAATAATTCCCAAACAGAATGTCTGCTTCTAACATTAGCTTCTGAAATAGAATAGAATCTTAATTAGTTGGAGAGAAACTCCTACTTAAGTAATCTTAGAGAAAATGCACTCACTTCCTTCTCTGATAGATCCTCACAGTGTTTGACTCTGATGAGAATGGTTTTTTAAAAGGGGCCTCAGGTGTGATACCAACTGTTCAAAGTCATTGTCAGCTGCTGGCTTTTAGAGTATTAATTCAAAATTAGTGAAAATACAAGAGTATGTCTACAATGACCAAGTCTGTTGCAAAACAGCAGTCTTCAGTTAAGGGTGAAACATCCTCCACAATGCCCTTGAGGAAGATTCAGAGGCTCATTCTGTTTCCATCTGTCTCCACCATTAGAGAACACAGTTGATTGATTCAGCTCAAGTTTAACCAAAAGATGAGCACATTTATGTTACAGTGAATACAAATAAGCATGCCTTTTTCAATATTTAAACACACATGTATGTAACTAAATATAATTTCTTAAAGATCAAATTATGTTTTTGTTCAATGGCTTAGGGGTAGGAATGAATGCATTGGTGTCAGGTCCTTTGAGCTTGGGGTCAAAGGACAATAGTAGAATAAGGCAAAGACAAATAGTGGGTGCTACTTCTTGTAAGTGGAGGCTGTTCTTTTGTTTTCCAGCCATGCATACCTGAATAATCACACCAAAACTATATTGAGTACAACACCTGTTTGGCCAATGGCTGAGGCGTATTCCTAGCTAACTCTTACATCTTAAATTAACCAATTTCCATTATTTTATATTTTACCACAAGGCTCATGGTTTGTTACTTCTTGCTTCTTGGGTGGCTACATGGTATCTTTCTGGATCTGCCTTCTTTCCCCCTCTATCTCTGCTTGGATTTCCTGCCTTGTTATTTTCTGTCCTGCCATAGCCAAAGCAATATCTTTATTAACCAATGGCAATAAAACTTATTCATAGCATACAGAGGGTACTCCCACATCAACTTTTCTACCTGTCTATGAGTCAGCAAAGGTCCTGAATGCTAATGGCTCATATCTTCCCCAGAGCTCACTTAAGAGCTATGATATATTATGTCATTATGGTCATGATTAATATAATTATGACAATCTTCAGTTCACACAATATATTTCCCTACAGACACGAAGTCCATCCACCTTTATGATAAAACATTGATGTATACATGCAAATTCTTTTATGGGGCTCAACATATTGCTACACCATAAATATTCAACAATATTTCTTTCAGGAAATTGGTCAGGCACTTGATTTTATGAAGCATTTATAGATACCTAAGTTGTGTTTTGATGTGGGATTCCCCTGTGTATGTTGTGATTACAATGGATTAATTAATAAAGAAAACTGGCTTGGCCTGATAGGGCAAAAGAATAGAGGTAGGCAGGAAAAACTAAACTGAATGCTGGGAGAAAGAAGGGTGGGGTCAGGGATACATCATGTAGCCTTGCCGGAGACAGATGCTAAAACTTTAGCTGGCAAGCCACAGCCACATGGCAATACAAAGATGAATAGAAATGGGTTAAATTAATATGTAAGAGTTAGCCAGTAAGAAGCTAGAGCTAATAGGCCAAGTAGTTATTTTATTAATACAGTTTCTGTGTGATTTTTTCAGGAGTCTGGATGGCTGGGAAATGAACAAGTAGCCTCACTCCTCACAACAGTGTTTGGCAACTTCCCCTTATCTATTTATCTTCTTTCTTGTGGGAATATATTCCCACCTACACCTTTCAGTTTCCATGTGACCCACTGTTATCTAGCTAAAGATGCCCTTCTCAGCCTCAACAGTAGGTGGATAACATGTTCAATATCTATATCATTTTCTTTAATGATAGCATTGACCTGGCTACTTCTTTCACCTTCTCAGGGGAGTTGGCAAGCCAGTGTCTCTCATGGCCAGTGAGGAACAGCTTTACCAGAGGTTCTCAACCTTTCCAGTACTGCAGCCCTTTAATAGAGTTTTCCAGGTTGCAGTCACCCCCCCTCCAACCATAAAATTATTTCATTGCTATTTCATAACTATGATTTTGATACTGTTATATCATAATGTAAATATCTGATATGCTGGATATTTGATATGTGACCCTTGTGGGAGGGAATCACAACCCACAGATTGAGAATCACTGCCCTAGAAGATGGTAGCATTTTAAGGCAGAAGGAATCTAGAGGAAGCCATTCTCTGTGTCCTTCACTTTCCATCTGACTGCGTTATTGAATGAGAGAGAAAGAGAGTTTCACTTGTTTAGAGAAGTATTTCATGTGAGCCATTATATTTTAAGGGTAATGCTGTTAAGGCAGCTTATCTAGCACTAAACCTTACCTAACATGTGTAACATGCCTTGCTGTGGATGTTTTCCTAGAATTCCATAGCCTCTGGGAAAACTGTGAGACTCTGGGCAGCAGCTGGGCCTCACATTGGGGGTGGGGAGGTACCTGGGACTCTGTAAGATTAGAGGACTGCTCTGCTGAGGGTGCCAGCTCTTGAGGAAAATATGGTGGGCTTTATCCTGAGACAGGTAATGTGCACTGAGGCAGTCAGCACGTGGGGATTGTCAGAGCAAATCCTCTTTTGTTGGCTGCAAAATCTGTAACTGCATTAAGTAAATCAAGCAGTAGTTTCTTTTAGGCTTAGAAAGAACCCAAAGTGAAACTGCTATACCTTGATATGATAAAAGATTTGTGTTTGTAAGTGCATTTATGTCTTCAAAGAGGAAAAACAAAACCTTGCAAACAAGCTGAGGAAAGTGTTTCATACTTTTGTTTACACAAATATTGTATTTCTACTGAAACTAAGAGCCCAACTGAGGTCCTTGAATTGTTTTTTTTTTTTTAGCCTACAGAAGTTTAAGAATATTACACATAATCTAATCCTACAGTTTTTATTGCAGTAAGTGTTCCTCTGATTGTTTAATCTAAATGAGACTTTTTCAGAACTGGTTATTGTCACATTCTTATGGTACGAAAGTAAATGTTCTGAGAAAATTTTTGAGTATATTCCAATAAGTCATTGCTGGTTATTTGGGTTGTTCTTCATTGGGAATTTCAGAAAGATTTGCTAAATTTTCTCTTGCATTTTAGATCAGAAAAATGGCATTAGTTCCTGATCAGTGGTAATGTATTTACAGAAAAGAAAAGCCACATCATGATAAGGTTGAATTTGCTCATTATAAACAATAACAAATGTAGATGTTATGGCAGTAAAATATGTTTTGAACAAAATGTCTTAGGAGGCTAAAATAGCATTCTCTATGATAAATTTATAAAACTTGTTCTGGGTAAGTTGGGATGTTCACACACCTTTGTTTTAAAATTTGGTTAAGACTTTTTTTTACTTGTGTTGATTGGAACATAATGATTTTGGGTGGGCAGCTTCTCTGTATTTACACTGGAATGGCAATAATTAAGAATGTGTACATACTCCATATGCTGCTCCATTGTAAAGAGCTGTTTCATTACACAGAAATACATTCCTTTGAATTCTTTTGGTGAGTGCTCCTATATGCTCCTAGAAATTTTTTCCAAAGGTCATTTTCAAAAGAAATTGCCCCAAAATGAATATCTCAAAACAAATCTACCATGAATTCAGAGAGAAAAAAGGACTTAATTAATAGTTAACTATTCTTTCAAATTAGAATTGATAATTAAGAGCCTCTGTTTAAGTATTTAAGCAGCTACCTGGGGCACTTCAACCTTAAATTTCAAGAACAGAGTTGGATAATTTTCCATTGGACCTTACACTTCACGAGTAGATGGGGGGGGTGTCAATTTCAGGTTAAACCGAAGATGGCTCACCACTAACCAAAATACAACTTACCACAAAAAAATCACTCTATAGAAGAACTTAGCAATTTTTTTATAAGTTTTCATAATTCTCTGATGCTTGAACAATGTCTCAGTTAGGGTTTTTATTGCTGTGAAGAGACACCATGACCACGTTAACTTTTACAAACAAAATATTTAATTGAGGTGGCAGCTCACAGTTTCAGAGGTTCAGCCCATTATCACCACAATAGGAAGCACAACAGAGTGTAGGCAGATGTGGTGCTGGCTACATCTTGACCAGAAGGCAGCAGGAAGTTGACTGACTGCCACATTGTGTGAAGCTTAAGAAAAAGACCTCAAAGTCCACCCCCAGAGTGACACACTTCCTCCAACAAGTCCACACCTACTCCAACAAGGCCACACCCCCTAATAGTGCCACTCCCTGTGGGAGCCATTTTCTTTCACATCACCACAGTTTTATTATTTGATTATGCCTCCTTAGGAAAAGAAAGAAAGAAAAAGAAAACAAATAACACATTCTTTCAATGCAATTTTCTTTAATCTCACAAATATGTAAACCACAGTCATTTTTGCTTTTAACTGGTCTATAAAATATATAATTGTATTTGTGGGGTATAATATGATGTTACTACATGAGCAAATTAATGTTTTATTCTCTCTCTCTCTTTTTTGGTTTTTCGAGACAGGGTTTCTCTGTAGCTTTGGAGCCTGTCCTGGAATTAGCTCTTGTAGACCAGGCTGGCCTGAACTCACAGAGATCCGCCTGCCTCTGCCTCCCGAGCGCTGGGATTAAAGGCGTGCGCCACTACTGCCCGGCCTTAATGTTTTATTCTTTAACCTTTGCTTTAGAAAGAATATGCCAGTTATATCTGGGTATACAGTTGAGTTAAAAATATCCTTATTTTATTTCTGAGTGTGACTTCTTTTTAAAATCAATGAAGTTTTCAAAACAAAAGAGAAAGAATTCAGCATTTCTATCCCCCTTTAAGGTGGTTTAGTATTGTCAGAGAATTAGAAGACAATTTTGCACATCAGGAAGCAACCAAACCTTCAGATGAATACCCAAATCATTTAAGCTTCTTGAGTCCTGAACATTGAGAAGTTCTTATTCAAAGCAACTGGTACTGTCAACATGGTGGTACCTGTGAAATGGCAGTGCTACAATTAACAAGGATTTCTTTTGAGCTTCGCATCTTTACTATGGTTGTGAAGGAGATAAGAAGAAAAGAATGTTCTTTTACAAGTACCTTTTGTGAGCCAGGTAAGAAATTGGCTAAAAGAGTATACAAATTTTATGTACCTCTAATTACTTGGGACCAGAGGAGTAATCTAGAAAGATGCATATAATTTATGTAATCACAGAAGACATTAACTTATGTTTGCTTTGTGAGACGGAAGGCAGTAACCAAGAGAAGGACAAGTAGAAGAAGAAAAGGATGTTGGCACAACACCCACATATCTTGAACTATGGTACTGGGAGAGAAGGGTGGTTCCCAGCCTTGTGTGTGCATGGGAACACCTGTATGTGAACACACCCATCTGCCTGTATGAACATGTGCTAGATGAGTGTTCTATTCATTTTGTCCACCTGCAGCTTCAGCCAGACCAAGAGACAAATCTATTGCTCTGGTATTTCTTCCACAATACCAGTGAGTTGTCAAGAAGGATAAGAATTTGTAGGCTGACATTCTACCCAGACCATTCATCATCCAGCATAAAGTTATCCCATGACTATGAATAGAAAATTCAGTATACAAATTTAAGTAGTATCACATTATCTTCTCAGTTGGAAATGTTATCCCGACTTTGAAGCATAAGCTAAAACTCAGGGGCTTGACTTTGTGTTGAACTGTGTGGTCCATGTTTCCCTATATTCTCCTCATAATTAAAACTAAGACTGATGGGAATAGTCAAAATCATATTTGATCCTTAAGAAGCCCATTGGCCAACTGATTAATGAAGATTACAGTCCAAGTGGCAATAGGAATAATGGCCTGCTACCCCTGAACTATCTTCTCCTCCATCATTCTAGGAAAGGGGACAGCAACTCACTCATTCTTGGTCATGGCTGATTCCCCCTACTCTCTTTTGCATAAACTGAAAGCCACTATCACCTCTGATGATAAGACAGTTATAGTTATAGACCCATCCAAGATATGAGGGAAGTGAATTCAAAGGGTTGATACTATCCCTGCCACGGTTCCAAACAATGCACACTAATGAGCCTAATTCCTCTTGGGGAAACAGGTGTACACTTTCTTGGGCCTGAAGATTCATTTTTTTTAGCCTCCCCTTGGCAAAGGTGAGTCAGCCCATATTTGTTTATAAATGAACAGAACCAGGGGAAGGTTATAGCTGGCACCTTACCTGGATCAAGTTTCCCCAAGGATTTAAAATTTTTTCCAACCCTGTTTCCCAAGACACTAACTGCTGCCCTCCTGTTCTTCTGTCAGCTTTCCCAGCATCATACTCCTACAATCTGTAGATGACCACTCCTAGCCTCTGAAACTGAAAGAGACTGTAGAGGGGCCACTAAGGGATTACTATAGGAGCTACAGACTTGAGCTACAGAGTGTCAGCTAAGAAAACTTTGTACATTAGAGACTGTCTGTCTCTGTTATCAGTTGACAGCAGGGGCAACAGGAGCCTTTCTGAGTAGGATTGTTGCTATCCTTCTGATCCCAACTCCAAAGACTAAGAGACAGGTTTGAGAGTTCCTAGGTGCAGTTCTATATTGCCAACTCTGAATACCAGGGTTTCCATATACCAGCTCAAAGGAGGGGACCAAGTCTCTAAGCTAGGCTGAGATTGAACAAAAGGTGTTTGAGATTTAAAACCATCTCTGACATCAGCTCCAGCCCTAACACTTTCAGACCTCTCTAAAACCTTTTCATCTGTTTGTCCGTGAAACAAAATACATTGCAAAAGGGGTTTTAACACAAACTGTGGGTCCATGGAAATGCCCTGTGGTATACCTGTCTAAACCACTGGACCCTGCAGTCACAAGATGGCTCAAATGTGTAAGAGGTATGGTGGCTCCTGCCATTCTAGTGGAAGAAGCAGACAAGTTTACTGTGCATCAGGACCATATACTGATATCACCTCACACACTTGAGGCCCTCTTCTGAGGAGCACCAGAATGCTGACTGTCTAATATCTATGTGATCTAGTACCAGGCCTTATTCCTAGATACCCTCAAGTCCAGGAGGAGAAACCCACCACCATTAATCCTGCCACCTCCAGCTTGATGATGTCCTGCAGGTGCTCACCTATACTATCTCTAGGTTACCACAGTGGTCCAGAAGATCTGCCAAGAGTTGACAAACATCCCCTTGACCCCTTGAAAGATCACAGTGTGGTGGTCTCCATGGATGAGACCAGCTTCATTAAAGATGGAAGCAGGTATTTAATGGAGGGGAGTTAAAGTGTTTACTTTAATGGAAACAATTCAGGCCCAAGCCTTAGAGCCAGGTATCTCAGCCCGGAGAACAGGACCAGTCACTCTGATCCAGACTCTTAGACAGGGAAAGGAAAGCCTGCCACCAGTCACAGTCACTATGCTTTCATGATTGTGCAAGTCCATCTTGCACATTACAATCTATAGACAAAAAGGACTTCTCATTGCAGGGGAAAGGACGTTAAAAAAACAAAGAGTCTTCTGTGGTAATTTGTATGTAGTTGGCCCTCATAAGCTCATATGTTGGAGTAGGTGTGGCCTTGTTGCTGGAAGTATGTCACTGTGAGGGTAGTCTTTGAGGTTTCCTGTGTTAAGACTATGCCCAGTGTCTCAGTTTACTTCTTATTACCTTCAAGCTAAGATGTAGGACTCTCACTTCCTTCTCCAGTATCATGTCTGCATGCATGCTATCATATCCTTCCATGACGAAAATGGGTTAAACCTCTGAAGCTGTAAGTCATCCTGTTTTCCTTTATAAGGGCTGTCATGTCATGATGTCTCTTCACAGCAGGAGAAACCTTAACTAAGACACCTTCCTTGAGGCTGTTTGACTTCCTCAATGAGCTGTCACCTTTGCTGCTGAGGACATCAAAACGAGGACTCACCCGAGACAAGAGGTAACTAGGCTGCTGACTTGGCTCCCAACAGGTGGCCCTAAGACCAATGGGACCAGTTAATACTCTGTTGACAGATGCTGATGCAGTATTAGTTGAGAATCCATGTCTCACTCAAGAGAAAATAGAGGGTGCAAAATAAAACAAACAAAAAAAAACAACAGCAAGAACCCATGAGGTGGTGGAGAACACCAGAGGGAAACTTCATTTTCCTAGAAGCAACTTGCAGTACTCTGATAACTGACACTCACCAGGCTTCTCATCTGGGCTTCCCAAAAATTTGTGATTTTCGGAGACCAAGATATGATATACCTAGACTGGACAGACTAGCAAGGAATGTCTCAGCCCAAAGCCAGGTTTGAGCTCAAGTAAATCCAAAACAGTGCTTACCCAAGAAGGGGACAAAATGAGAGGTGAACACACTGGCAAACTCGGAAACTGACTTCACCAAGATCTGACCTGCCAGAGAATGATCCAGGTGAGTAGAAACATTTGCCATTTAGACTGAAACTGTTCAAATCATAACTAAAAATCTCTAGGAACTGGTCCTCCAATTTGGCCTCCCCTTCATAGTGGGGTACGACAATATCTTGGCTTTCAGAGTTATTACCTCTCAACTAGTAGCTAAAGCTTTATGGATAGATTGGACATTTCATTGTGAGTGCAATCTCAGAGTTCTGGGCAGATAGAAATAATGAACAGGATGTTAAAAGAAATCCTAGCAAACTGTCATTAGAGTCCAGCAATGGTTGGATAGATCTTCTTCCTTTGCTTTGGGGCCACTGAACCTCATATAGGGAGGGGTTTACCCCTATGAGGTTATGCTTGAAAAGCCTCCCCCACCACTTCCCTTGCTCAAAGACCAGTAGTTGATAGGCTCTCTAACCATTACTTTCTCCAGTCACTACGGACCCTCAAATTCTCCATATAGGTTATGTACTCACGGGACTGTCTGGGAAACCCAGGCGACCTCTGAGTTCACCACCAGTTTCCACTTGTTCAAACTTGGTGATACTATCTGGGCCAAATGTGTGGCTAAAGGACACTGGAACCAACTTGGGAAGGAACCAATACAGTGATTCTTCTCTACCACTACAGCTATGAAGGAAGGTGGCATTAAAACATGTATCCACGACACCCAGGTCAAGAAAGTGGAAGCTATTGACACTGTACCCAACTGGACTGTCTTCTGCACTATGACTAATTAAAATTAAGGTTTCATCAGGCCCTGAGTCCTTATACTCCCTGTCCCTCTACCTCTTCCTGAGTCTTCTGTTTTGTCCTATGGGTATGAGTATGTGGTCCAACCCACGCCACCCTCAGGCTTGGACCTGGAGCTAAGGAAGACACATGCAGGGTATGTGTTACCTAGAGTGATTTCAAGCCAGGAACTTGTTTTTCATGGTTTATCTTTGCTCACTGATG
The DNA here is from genome assembly GCA_028555095.1 of Dicrostonyx torquatus. NCBI lineage: Eukaryota > Metazoa > Chordata > Mammalia > Rodentia > Cricetidae > Dicrostonyx > Dicrostonyx torquatus. Next base: position 4,894,672 of record JAQHUG010000135.1, read on the forward strand.
CTCTCTTTAACTGTCTAATTGTATTGGAGAATGGAAAGATGTGGGAGTTTACCTTTTGAGATAGGAATACAGAGTTTACAATTCTATGCAAGCCCTGTGGGTGGGGCCCCCACATTCACATCAGAGCAAGGGACTGAGCTACCAAGGTCCAGTCGAAGAGCAGAAGGAGGGAGAAGATGAGCAAGAAAGTTAGGACCATGAGGGACTGGCCCACCAACTGAGACAGTGCGCTTGATCTATTGGGAGCTCATCAAATCCAGCTGGACCAGGACTGAATATGACCTAACCAGAATCTCTGAATGTGGCTGCCAATGGGGACTGACTGAGAAGCCAATGATAATGGCACAGGAACCTATCTCTTCTGCATGTATTGGCCTTTTGGGAACCTATTCTATATGGATGCACACCTTCTTAGGCCGAGATGGAGGGGGGAGGGCCTTGGGCTTTCCACAGGGCAGGGTATCCTGCCCCATCTCAAGGAAGCAGGGGGAGGGCAGTGGGGTAGTGGGGGAGCAGGAGGGCCTGGGACAAGGGGAGTAAGTGTAAATTTTTCTTTTAACAATAAAAAGAAAAGAAAAAATAGCATTGTGAAACAGAGACTTCCTGGAAACATAAGGATGAATATATAGATCCCTTTCAAGGAATTCACAGTAGAAAAATGTAAACCATTGGCCAGAAAATTAAAGGTCTAAAGATTCCCTAAGAAGGATTCTGATCTTTGGGAAAGAGGGAGTATTTGGAGAATTGCACGATACGCTATAGTAAGGGACACTGGGAATAGATTTACTACCCAGAGGAAACTGCTCCCCAGATTCCCAAACCTTTGGGTCCTAATGAAGATCTCCTACATGTGGCAAAGTTCTGACCAACTCTCCCCTCCAAAGGAACTACCTTACTTAACACAACTAGGGTAAGAGTTCCATCTCCCACTGTCCGGGAAACTGGAGAATCCCCATCCCTATTTTCCACACTTGACAAGGCCCATTATGTCATTAATAAATCCTAGCTGGATATTGGCCAGGACTGCTGGTATGCTTAGACCCCTGGCCCCTGTAATATGTAGGGGTAGGCACTAACAAGACGGTCAGCTCATTGACTAACTAAACTTGTAACTGGAGGAAAGCCCAAATTAACATTAGAAGACCTGATTTCAACAAGGGGCTAAAACTTATTTAATGTCCAAAATCTTTAATCTAGGTGTTTCCCCTCATCTTAATGCCTGCTATTCTGTCTTGAGCTTAACTCATCTGAACAACAGCAATATTACTGAGCTGGTAGGACTCTTTGGTGGGCATGGACTTATGGCATAACTAAATGTACCTCTTCTGAGGCATTCCAGACAGAGAAACCCTTGGAATGGGTCGTAGTACACATTCTGCTCTGAATATACTTATGTAATAGGGAAGAAGGAGAAATACATTTTGATATGGACTCTGGGCTACAGAGGAGAGAAGAGCTGTTCCTGTCCTCATCCCACTCCTGGCTGGAGTCAGCATAGCTGTCTCCACAGCCATAGGCACATATGCCTTTATTGTGGGAAATTAAAACATTAAGAAACCAAGTAAACAGGCTGAACAGATTCTAGAGATTAGAGCCTAGGTATTAAAAGTTTCCATTTATGAATTAAAACAACAGTTAGATTCCCTTGTGGAGTTGTCCTACAGAATTGTAGAGGCTTACTTCTCAACAATAATAAAACACACTTTATTCATTCTGAAGACAGAGGTACTCTTTTTCCTTAGAGGCAAACTCTGAAGGCGTCTAGAAAACCTGGCATCAGGATTCTTAGTGCAGTGCATGCACAGTCTTCTGTGGAGGGAAGAATGTCTTCAGAGCAACTGTTTCTTCCATGGGTCAACCGCTGCCTTTCACATATAGCATCTCCACTACTTCTCAGCCTTGCTTGACAAAATTTCATCCACAAAGTTATTTGGAATTGAAAAAGACCATTTGATCATGATATTGACTTGATCTAAGTCAGGGTTACTATATTGTTTTTGTAGGACATTTGCAATATCTTTCTCTTATTGCTGTTCCATGGAGTTGATATTGGCACAGAATGGGTAGAGGCCTGAGGTGACGCTAATAACCTGTAATATGCTGTAATATGCACAACAGCCCATCAGTAAGAAGGAATTGTTGGGTACTAAATGCCAACAGGTCTGAGGTTAGGGAACTCAGTTTTAGGGCCACATGTACATCACCGTAGGCACACACACACACACACACACACACACACACACACACACACACCATGCACACATGAACATACAAAAAAAAAAGCCCAAATCTCTTTACTTTAGAATCCCACGTGCAAATGCGCATGCTCTAGAATGAGTGCTATATGAACAGCATTATGAATTAAGTTGTTCAGTTACAATGATAAGAGCAATGCCTGTGCTTGCCATTATGTGTAAATGGCCCTTGTAAAGAGAATAGGGAAGCCTTTCCTTTTCAGTTTCCCATACTTCCTGGTGTTTCGCTGTGTGTCATCCCATTGTTGATGCTATGGGTGTGACGGATGTCATTTCTTTGTTACAAAGGAGTCTGACCCTCAGAAACAACTCAACTTCAATAGATTTGCATTGAAATTTTGTCCTTTGGCTATTTCCAGAGCTACTTTTCTTGCTTAGAAGTGATGAGTCTAACCTGAATATTCTTTGCTACCTTATAAAAGAGTGCAGGATTCCTTCTATGGAATCAGGGGCTACATCCAGTTGGAAAGGCTTGAATTATAAATATATGACTTACTTGTTTGGCAATATCATTGAAAGCATCCACTTATTTTCCTCACCCTACTGGCTGTAGTTACCATCATCATCATCATTATTTATTATTATTACTACTATTTGAGACCCTGTTTCAGATAGTACAAGATAGCACTGAAAGTGTAATACATAATAGAGGCTAGCTTTGAACCCTGATCCTTTACTTTCCATATGCTATTAGAAACATGGTGATGATGCCTGGTTACCATCGTTTTCTTTCTTATATTTTAGTTTTCAAAAAAAGGAAACAAACTATCTTTTTCATCTTACATGCCAATCCCAGTTCCCACTCCCTCTTCTCCTCCTATTCCCTTTGCCCTACTTCCCTGTTGGCAGAGGCTGCTAGTTTACTCCTGTCTGCTAAGACCCAAAATAATCACACAGAGACTATATTATTTGCAATACTGTTTGGCCAATAGCTTAAACATATTGCTAGCTACCTCTTACATCTAGAATTAACCAATTTCCATTATTTTATCTTTTACCACGAGGCTCATGGCCTACCAGCAGTGTTCCAGTTGGCAGTTCATGTCTCTCCTATCTGGCAGCTATGTGGCATTTCCTGACTCTGCCTTATTTCTCCCAGCATTAAGTTTAGTTTTCCTGCCTAGCTCTATTCTGCTAAGATACTGGAGAAACAGATTTATTCATTAACCAGTAAAAGCAACATATAGATAGAAGGACTTTCCATACCATTTCCCCTCTTCTGTTTAAATAAAAAGAAAGGGTTTAACCTTAACATAGTAAAATTACACATAACAAAACAGGTATCAAGTAAGAATTACAGTTACAATATTTATATCTACTTTATCTTTTATAATAACTAAGAAAAACTATAACTACACTTATCTATTCTTCAACTCCATCAAAAACTCCAGAATGATATATTACCGAAGTAAACAAGAAGTGCATTGTAAGCAACTTTTAAAACTCAGTTGCTGGAGAATTGTCTGTATTCTGTCAATCATGTTTTAAATAAACACTTATTGACCAGGCAGAAAGTATAGGTGGGAAAACCAGACAGGAAGTAGAGGTGGTGCAAGGAGAATAGGGAAGAAAGAAGCTCTTCCCGCATTCCTGTGCAGACCACGAAGGAGGCAACATGTAAGCTGCCCAGCTGAGAAAAGGTACCGAGCCATGTGGCTAACATAGATGGGTTAATACAAGTTATCAGAGCTAGTAAGAAGCCTGAGATAATGGGCCAATCAGTTAATAACCTAATGTTATTAACTGTGATTTTCTTTGGGGCTTGCCAGCTGTGGGTTACCGGGCAGGACAGAAACCCTAACAAGCCAGCCTTTATGTTACACTCAGTAGGCTGCATTTTTGTCTTACTGACTGTGTCCTTTGCTTTACAGAAGCTTCTCAGTTTCAGGAGGTCCCACTTACCTATTGTTGCTCTCAGTGTCTGTGCTACTGGTGTTATATTTAGGAAGTGGTCTTCTGTGCCCATGCATCGAAGGCTACTTCCCCTTTCTCTTCTATCAGGTTCAGTGTGGTCAGATTTATATTGAGGTCTTTAATCCATTTGGTGTGTGGATTAATCCCTAGGTCTTTGATTTAGTTCCATTGTTCAACCTCTCTGTTTTTATGCCAATACCAAGCTGTTTTCATTACTGTAATTCTATAATAAAGCTTCATGTCAAGGATAGTGATGTCTTTGGAAGTTCCTTTATTGTATGAGATTATTTTGGCTATTCTGAGGTTTTCTTCCCATATAAAGTTGAGTATTGTTCTCTCAAGGTCATGAAGAATTATTTTCAGATTTAATGGGGATTGCATTGAATCTACAAATTGCTTTTGATATTATTGCCATTTTTATATGTTGATTTTACCTATACAAGAACATGGGAGATCTCTCCATTTTCTGGTATCTCCTTCAATATCTTTCTTCAAAGATTTAAAATTCTTGTCAAACAGGTCTTTGGTTAGTGTTACCCCAATATATTTTATGTTATTTGTGACTATTGTGAAGTGTAATATTTTCCTGATTTCTTTCTCAGCTTCTTCATCATTTGTATTTAGGAAGGCTACTGATTTTTTTGAGTTTATCTCATATCTTGCCACATACTGAAGGTATTTATCAGCTGTAGGAGTTCCTTAGTAGAGTTTTTGAGGTCACTTATGTATACTATC
>JAQHUG010000135.1:4956182-4970372 GCA_028555095.1 Dicrostonyx torquatus
AGACCTAACCATGCTTTTGTTTGAAGGACTATGGATCTTGCAAGTATAGATTAGAAAAGCAGTTGAGTGCTTGAAGTGCTACTTAATGGGTCATCCTAGTAGGAACATAGAAAACAGTGGTCCTGAGTGTGGATAAAGAGGATACGGAGGAGAGGAGCATTAATTTGTGGCCTAGCCATCTTTCTTGTGTTATTGTGGGGAAGAATGTGGCTATTTTTTGGCCTTGTACAAAAAGTCTGCCTGAGGCTAATGTGGAGAGATGTGGATTAATTCTGCTGGCAGAAGAATTCTCAAAACAGTCTAGCTTTGATTCTATAGTATGGTTATTACAGTCACTCTTATGAAGACCTATAAAGAAAAGGAACAAGCTGAGCATGGAAAAATATTTAAGGAGAAAACTAGGAAGTAGAGAGGAGCTAAATCCTGTGTTCAAGGATATAAACAGATTAATAAATAAAATAAAGGAGGTGGTGACCTCAGGGCCACCCAGGTAAATTTTCAACTTTTGAAAAGGAATTAAAGAAAAGCTTATTAGCTCAAGCACACTGCCTCACTGTGTGAACCAACCCCTTGTGGTCCTGATCCTTGTTCATATTCTCCCCCTTCCTCTCTTCAACTGGACCTTTGGAGCTCAGTCCAGTGCTCTCATGTGGGTCTCTATCTCTATCTCCATCCATCACTGGACGAAGATTCTATGGTGATATTTAAGATAGTCATCATTGTGGCTATGGAACAAGGCCAGTTCAGGCACCCTCTCCTCCACTGCCCAGGGTCCTAGCTGGGGTCATCCCCATGGACTCCTGAAAACCCCTCTAGAGCCAAGCTTCTGGCCAACAGCAAAATGGCTCCCTCAATTAAGATATCTCCTTCCTTGCTCCCATATCCGTCCTTCATCTTGAACTAATGGGAGCTCACCAAAACTAGCTGTACTGAGGCTGAACAAGCATGGGAACAAACTGGACCCTCTGAATGTGGCTGACAATTGGGGCAGACTGAGAAGTCAATGATAATGGCACTGGGATTTGTCTCTACTGCATGTACTGGCTTTATAGAATAGAACATCCTATTCTATTTGGATGCATACCTTCCTAAGCCTGGATGGCCTTGGACTTTCCACAGGGCAGGGTACCCTGCCCTCTCTTAGGACTGAAAGGGGAGGGGGAGTGGGGAGGAGAGGGAAGTGGGAGGAAGGGAGAAAGTGGAAATTTTGATTGGTAATATTTATAAAGTAATAAAAAATGCTCAAGAAAATAAAAGAAAAGCAAAGCTTAGAGTCTGGTATGGTGGTGCATGCCTTTAATCCTAGCACTTGGAAAGCAGAGCCTGACAGATCTCTGAGTCTGAGGCCAGCCTGGCCTAGAGACCCAGGTTCAGGACAGCCAAAGCTAGGAAGTGAAGGAAACCATGGATAAAGAATGTTGGTGAAGATGTAGTTGGACAAGGGGGCGCATGTTTTAGCCCCAGCAAGCGGTAGAACATGGCAGCTTTGGCCATGTGGTTCTGGCTTTAAGAACAGAAGGGAAGGATTATGGAATTTACCTCATAATAAGAAAAGCCACTGTGGCCAGGCATGTGTCCCGGGTATCCCTGAATGGAGGCTTAGAGAAGCAATTGCTTGAAGCTGTAAGTTGAAGCCTGGATTACCTTGGGGACCCTGAGATGTTGGCGATACCAGAGCCATGGGATACCTGCTGAAGAGGGCTGCTATCCAGAAGTAAAACCAGCCCAAGAGAAATCAGTGTGTTGCAGTCAAGAAAGCCGAAAAGAGTTGGATATCTACAGAGCATTTTGACACCAGACTTGGAGATGCAGAGTTTGGAGTTTGCTCAGCTGTTTTTCAGTTTTGCTTTGGTCCAGTGTTTCATCACTGTGTTCGCTTCTCTGCATTTTGCAATGATGATGCATATCCTGTGCCTTTATTTTGGAAGTATGTGATCTGTTTTTTGATTGTGATTTTATAGGAGATTGTAGTTAAGAGACTGCATGAATCTCACAAGAGACTTTAAACTTTTGATTTTTGAGACTGTGATAGACTATGAGGACTTTTGAAGTCCTCCTTTCTGAAGAATGCATTTTTGCATCATGATATGGCTACAAGTCTTTGGGGGCCAGGTAGTGGAATATGGTGGTTAAAGAAAATGAAGTGGCACTATTAATAGGTGTGGTTTTGGTGGAGTGAGTATGGCCTTATTAGAGGAAATGTGCCACCATGGAGCTGGGCTTTGTGGTCTTGTATATTCTCAGCCACACCCAATGTTTCAGTTCACTTCCTGTCGCCTGCCTAGGTAATGAACTCTCAGCTACCTCTCCAGCACTCTGTCTGCCTTCATGCTGCCTTGCTTCCTTCATGATGATAATGGACTAAACCTCTGAACTCTAAGTGAGCCACTTCAATTAAATGCTTCCTTTATAAGAGTTGCCGTTGTCATGCGGTCTCTCCACAGAAATAGAAACCCTAAGACAATACTTAATCCCGTAGTGGTATGTTTGTTTAATGAGATAAAAAAATCATGTCATAAAGTAGCATGGCACGAGGTTTAGCAATATGTAACCACAGTAGCTGCAAAAGGTAAGATATTTCATTGATATATTTAGCTGAGAAAAGATAGGCTTTCACTTAAAATAGCTACTTTTCTTTTGAGATAGTCTTAGATTGAACTTGCTATGATATTGAGATTTGTGAATTTTTCTGCTTCTACCATCCTAGTACTGGATTTCAGGCATGTGCTCCCATGCCTAGGGTATGGTTGTGGGGATCCAGCTCAGGAATTCATGGCAAGCATTCTACTAACGGAGGTATACTCAGTCCCCAAGAGCTATTTTCAACTGTACTATCCCAAACCTTTATCCTTTTCTCTTTTCTTTTCTGATTCATCCTCATCCTCCCTGTTTGCTAGTGCTTATGAGCTCCCTTGGGAATCTCCTTTTCCCTTCCACTTGTATTGTCTTTAGAAGTCAGGGAGACCCCTGGAGGGGTGTCTTTGCAGTGTATTTCTCACCCTTAACAAATGCATGGCCATTGGACATTGTGTTTTCTCTTCACTGATAACTATCAGTGGTCTTCTACCCATGCAATATTTTCCTTAGAGATGATCACAGATGATTGATGTAGCCAGTTCTTGCACTGCATGCGATGGTTCTATGATGTACAAGCCACACTTATACTTTTGGAAGGAAGGAGAGGCATAGTTATGTAGTAATGGCAAAAACCAAGAGAAGTGCCTCAGTGGCTATTTGGAACCAGACAAAGAATTCCTGCTTTGCTTGAATGATTATTTTGTTTTTCAATCCTGGTAGCTGCTTTATAGACACAACCTAAATCCAAACACTACTCCCTGGAGACTAACAAAGTGAAAATTCTGAGGCTGTTGTGTGGAGAAATGCCTATGTGTGGTTCACATGTTCTTTTCCAGCCCACCTAAGTTCAAATCCCCTGAAAGTGCAGCCTTTGCTTCTATGCAAACTCAATAAAGTGACATCACAACAGGAGCAGTGTGCATCTCTTTGGCTCAAATTGAGTTAACTGTGTGTTTATTTAACTCTTTGATGATGTTTATTTACTTCTTTTAAAAGTTTTTCTGAAATACAGTACAAGCCTGTTATTTCCAAACTCAAGTGGCTAAGGAGAGGAATCATGAACATCTTCAACAAAAACAAACAAACAAACAAACAAAAACAATGCTGGTTGTCCAGGCTTTCTCCCCGGGCATGGTGAAAACTCCTAATGTTAAACACTGACATTTGACGCAGATAATCCTAGAATTATTTGTTTTATATCCTTCAGCTTTCTCTGTCTTCATGGTGTCTTTGTAAATTCTGTTTGAGGGCCAGCCAGTTAGCATCCATTTTCATCTGAATTTATTTTAGATGGTGAAATTATCTTACATTGAAAGTTTTATTACAGTTTGGAGAGTTTGATTTGAAAGAGGAGGAGATATCTGCTCTGCATGCCAGGCAGCCCTGCCCTTTGACAGTCTTGTTTATTTCTTCAGACTGCAAAGATTCAAAAGTTTGAGGCAAAATTAAGAATAGTTTGTGCCAAGGCAGAATCTTGTCTGGTCTAAATACCTTTGCACAGTGTGGTATTTATGCATAGTAGGTCCTTAATGATCATATGTGATTGATACTGAATAGCATTATTACCTATTCATTTAGTTATTATAAAAGCAAAAAAAAAACATATTGAGGGAAAGCACTGTGTCAATTTTTTTTTAATAAAAGCATGCTTACAGTGGGTCACAGATATGCAGAAATCCATTATGCATTTTCTTTTAACCTGAACCTCAGTGTTACATGTAAATTGACTTGTTTGCTTTAATAGCATCCAGTTAGGAGTAAATTTCCAATGCCCTGTACAGTAATTGGACTGAGCATAATTCACACACTGAATGTTTCTTTGGAAAGGGGCTCCTTCACAACGGTAGGAGCTGGAACAGAAACATCCCTCGGAACTCTCAGAACAGTTTCTCATTGTGTAAAACCACACACGCACTGTGGTGACGATAATGTCAGAGCTTAATGCAGACAAATAACGCACCATGGGCTTTTCTTCCTTTTGGCTCATTTAGTGCCATATGTTATTTGAGTGATGAAAACCTATTTGTTATGGAGAGAGGAGAGGGTTCAGTCTGAAAACCCGCATCAGTAACCAAGTCTTCTATTTACAGGGTCTGGAATGACTTAGGAGTGTGCTCAGTTGTGTAGTGAATCTCCATGTTAATAGATTTCACTTCATATGTCTCCTATAAGCACCCGAGGATAGAAATTTAGTCTTTTTCTATATTATCCAGTTACTGGATAATGAAAAATTCCCCAAATTTGGAAATGCCTAAAAACTGCAGTTCTGATAGCACTAAATTAATTACTAATTAAACATTTTTATCTCCATAAGAGAACACTATTAAGGAATTACTGGCTACACAAATACTCATATTTATCCTTACTTTTATATGATATCAAACAGAACTGTGAATTAAATATTAATTTAAATTATTCTAAAGTGTATCAAAAATTCTATTAATTATCTAAATTATTCTAGGTTATGAAAGAAAGTAGGATACAAATAACAAACTTTATCAATATTTAAATAGAAGTGAATTGAGTAACTTTTTCAATATACTGACGAGCAATGTGCACAGCTCAAATCTGAATAAATAAAAACCATGTTTTACTGTTTATTTTATATGCTCCCTGAAGACAAACTCATTCTATGACACAAAATAATTAGAAGTCAGACAAATGGCATCCAATCGTACATGAGCATAGCTTCTTCATTTTGCTGTGGGTTATAGGGAGGCTTCATGGCTTGATAAAAATAAATCTAATCGACTCTTCTTTGTAGAATCACAGCCTTCAATTAGTGACTTTTCCAGACAATTTAGGGTGATTTGAGACTGACCTGTAAAGGCGAATCTCCTCGTCTCATGTTAATTACAAATTACTTAAGTTCATGTTCAGTACGAGCCATCATGTGGGATAACACCTTGGATTACACTTACCGCAAAGATTAGACTCACTCATTTTCACAGTTTCCATTCATTGAGTTAATCTCTTTCTGTTTTGTACAGTGTTGGTATAAATTAAAACAAAGATGATAGGCTACTTGGATATAGCCTGTAGAGCTTCATTTTGCACACATGTGTGCACTCACACACACACACAAATACACATAATACACTGACAGATTACAGCAAGGAAGTTCACATTGACAATTTGATAGTGCTACATGTTAGATGGGTATCAAAACATAGGCAAGTCAGGAGTGGAGGCAAAGATAGGGCAGGTAGATCTTCGGATCTTTGTTATTTCCAGGCCAGCCTCATCTACATAGCAATTTGTTGGCCAGTGTTACATCATGAAATCCTATCTCAAAAACTGAAAAGAATCAAACCAAAAACAAACAAATGAACCAACAACAACAAGAAGAAAAAAGAAAAGAAAGTATGAAAGAAGAAAAGCTAATAAAGATAATGTTTTCCTTAATGGCTAAGTAACTAGTGGAGGTCCTCGAAAACACATTAAGACTGCTTTATTTTCCTACATCTTGTAAAACTACGATATATGTCTTGTTTAGAATCTAAGAAGATTTAAGGTACAAACCATGGGATTACCAAAACAGGAAATTCTGAGGTTTCAGAAGTGTGTATCACCTGTTGGAGCCCTAACCTTACATTCTGGAAGCTTCCTAGTTGATGAATAGAGGAAGACAGGATTTCTTTTCTTCAAACCACTGAGCTCATGCTTGAATTTTGAGCTAGAACACTGTTGACATTACACGGTAGATGTAGAATGATAGATCAAATATAGACTTTCTCTGAAGGCAGAAAATGCAAGGTGAGGCTGGCATGGAAACTGTCATATATGAATGAGGGAGCAAATGAAAGCAAAGTTAAAATAAGAGTTTTGGAATGACAGGGTGGTGTGCTTTGAATCTGAAATGTCATCCATATCCTCATGTATCTCCAGCTGCTCAGTCCTGTATTAGCTCCTTTTCTGTTGTGTAACATGAGGGCCTGGTTGTTGGGGTTTCTGTCCTGCCCAGTACCCCACAGCCAGGAAGCCCCAAAGAAAAATCACACAGAGAGTCTGCATTAGGTTATAAACAGATTGGCCCATTTGCTCAGACTTCTTACTAGCTCTTGTAACTTATATTAACCCATTGTTCTTATCTATGTTAGCTACATGGCGGGTACCTTTTTCAGCGGGGCAGGGACACATCCTGCCTCTTCGGAGGTCTGTGCAGGAGTGTAGGAAGAGCTTCCTTCTTCCCAGCCTTTCTCATCGCCCTGCCTCTACTTCCTGTCTGGTTGACCCGCCTATACTTCCTGCCTGGCCAATCAGCATTTATTTAAACATGATTGACAGAATACAGACAATTCTACTGCACCACTGTTGCTGTGTCCAAACCTCAGGACCAAACTCACTCAAGAAAGAGTTTATACTTTGGTTTAAGCTTCCAGAGAGAGAGTCCATGATGGCAAAGGAGTCATGGCAGCAGATGACTGAAACAGAAAGCTGAGAAATCATATCTTTATCCACGCATGGGATGCAAAGGGCAACCTGGAAATAAGGCAAGGCTAGGAACTCTTTAGGTTCCTTCCTGTGGTGTACTTGTGAGGATGCAACTCCCAATCACTTCTCTGAACAGCATCACCAACCAAGAACCAAGTGATCACATAGGTGAGCCCGTGGGAACATTTCTTTTTCAAACCACAATGGCACCCTTTGGTGCCATCTGGTTGGTAGAGGTATATGTTTGAGGAAAACCTTCCTGATTGTCCCACTGTCCAGGTGCCTTATGCTCCCCAGACATAAAATAAGTCATTCCCATTTTATAACCTTCCTTATCAATATCAACAAAACTCCCCTGAAACCATGAGCTGAAATCAACCCTCATTCTCAGCAGTTGTTTTTGTAAGGTATGTGGTAACTCTGTGGAAGCAACACATGAAAATTATTTTCTCTTTTTCCTTGTAAATTCTCCTCTACTTGTCACTTTCTAGAGTAGTTTGGGTTGGATAGGCAGTATAAATATATGGGTTCAAGGATGAAATGGAGGAATATTAGGTGTGGGGTCATCAACTGCATGGACCTACCAGGATCACACCCTTTATGATTGTTCCTCCGCTCTAAGTCCATAGCTTCTCAGAGGTGAGGTCTCATGATTCCCTTACAATGGAAGTAAAGAATGGTGACTAGTTTGATCTTTTGATAGTCTTATGCAGGCAACTTACAGCCGTCATGAGCTCATGTGTTTAGTGATCCTGCCATGTTCATAAGACACTGTTTAACTCTTCTCCTCCATGACCTCTGGCTCTTAACCTACTTCCTTATCCTTTTAGAAGTGGTTTCTGAGTCTTGACGTGCCATTTGTGGCCGAGCATTCCACTGATATTCTCAGCACTTTGGTTAGTTTTGTTTGACATTCTGTTAATTACAGTCAACTGTATAAAGACATTTTTATGATGAGGTCTGGGAGCTGCAAGAATTTATGAGTATAGACATGTTAATTTAGAAGCTGGTTCTAAATTGCTAACAAAATAATAGTAGCTGGTTCATTCACACCTAGGGCCTATCTACTCCCCAATCATGGATCATGTTATGTAAGGGAATAAATACAGATTTGGGCATTTGATGGAAATCCTAGGTCTAACCACCAGTGTGTTCTAAGGACCAAATGTAGATACTCCAAAGGGTAATTTCAACTATCTTATAGAACTTTCAAAGTGCATCCTCAGGAGACTTTTTTCTCCAGTTACCAGAGGTCCCTTTGAAAATCTAAGAAAAGAGGCAGGCACTGACCCAGGAAGACATGCTTAAGCAACAGGCACACAGAGTTCACATTCAGTGTCTCATGGTGTGTGGAGCCCTTGAAGTCCATCTGTTGATAGCCTTCTCCAGAGCTGTGGATTTCACTGCTCATTAACATGTGCAGTTGAGTCCTCATCAGACTCCTTAGGCTTTTCATGTCCCTAGCCTCCACTTAGACTTCACCACTTCATCAAAGTGCTCTCAGGTTTTTGCTGATTTCATTCAACGAAAGGCATCACCTCCAATGGGCTGTTCAAACAATACCCCATAAAACTCATTGTCACTCAAGATATAGGAAGATGACACTGTGATCTGAAAATCCTATAACCTTGCTTTTACCTCCTTATTGTGATTGCCATTAAATTAATTCAGGTATTAGCCACTTGTATTGTTTTGTTTTTCTTCCTGAGATGTTATTTGGTACATTTAGATATTGCCAGCAGGTTTAAAGAGTTGTATTTTGATCGAATCTAATCCCGTGTTTAATATATCTCTAATGTCTTATTTCAAATGAGACCACACACTCAAATGCTCACCAGAGCCATAGACAAATGACCATAAACAATGAAACAATGACTGGTCAGGATACACCCCAGAACAACGGGGATCATGAAGACAGCTGCCCCTCAATTACAGCTATTTGCAACCATCAGGAAATGTAGGTTTGATGTTGCCAGGACTCTTAGTTTTTCAAGAAAGGGTGAAACTGGAGTTTTAAAAGTAAAGCCCTCCCATGTGGATTACAGTATATTATATGAATATAATGTCAAGAATTTTAAAGTGTGTACATTTGATCCTACTTGCAAGTGAATGAGCTTGCCTGATAGAAATTTGTAGGCATTGTCAGAAGGCATAAGAGATATATAATTTATTATTGATGATAATAACAGGGGTCAAGGTTAATACATGCTCCTTTTCCATGAGTCTGTTTTTATAGTATCAAGAAGGCCAGAGTATATCAGCACATATCATGGAATGTGTAACAGGAGAATAACCCTGAGTTTGGGGATCAGATTTTTTTTTTAATGAACAGTTTGTCTGGAGGTCCGTTCACTGTATAGACATACAGACATCCTTGCAAAGGCAGTGTGCAACAACAGAAGCCTTTATAAACAGAAACATGAGTAACCAATAGAAAACAATATCTCTACAATAAAAAACACATTTGAGCTGTCTACAAGAGCTAGTTTCAGGACAGGCTCCAAAGCTACAGAGAAACCCTGTCTCAAAAAAAAAAAATTAAAAAAAACCACATTTGTAGGAGAGCTCTAATCTGTGAGATACATGTTTGTGATTTATAGCATAGAACTGAAGTCATCAAATGACAGATTGAAAGATTGGCAATTTAGTCTTAAGAATAAAACTTTATTGGCATAGGTCATGTTTACTTATTAATGTATTAGGCAAAACCATCTTTGAGCTATCAGAGTAAATGTAGATAATTGTAACTGAAATAAAGCTTAAAAATATTTATTATTCTATTGTGGAGAATGCCATTATTTCTTTACTGGATCCCGACATAAAGTATAAGAGGCCAACAAGTCACTTAAAATATCCAAATCAAACATTAAATCAATAATCCATTAACTAAACAAATAGGTGTTAATGATCACCATGTATCAGTCAGGGTGGATGTTGATGTTGTTGAAACAAATGGCATTGTTCTTGTGTTCCAGGGACTGCAAGTTTAATGGGAGGCATTAAATTAATGACATCATAATAATGATAATCACATATTGTAGGTTTTCCCACAGTAACTGCAACCACATAGGTCTGTGGATTTATGTGCTAAAGATATACATATTGACTTAGAGAGTAGAGAAGAGAGTCCTGAAAGATGAAGAACTGTTCTCTGCAAACACACAAGGTGGCATTCCAGATACAAGAACCAGAGGACACAAGAGTATAGATTGACCAAAAGGAAACCATGGGTCCAAATGTTTGGTAGAAAGAATAAAGTTCAGAAAAAGTAGTTTGTGGGTATGTGGACAGGGACAGGGTCCTTGGCTTTGAACATCTCAGTGAAGACCTGATTCTAGACCAGTGGCTAACTTTCCTGAAGAACTCTATGGTATTGTTAGGAAGATATGGAGGCCAAAGGCATGAGGTTTGGCTAGGTTGCTATTTCAATGGTCAGATATGAGATGATGGACAGCATAGTAGAGGGTGGGAAACAACTGAAAGGAACAGTAGGAAAGGGAGGAGTTTGGGTGGTCAGCTTCTACCACATGCCCTGTGTTCCATGCATCAAAGCATTCACAGGTGTGTGTGTGTGTGTGTGTGTGTGTGTGTGTGTGTGTGTGTGTGTGTGTGTGATACACAAGTATGATAGGGACAGGTTATCTCTGGAACCACGTGCCCTGTGTTCCACTCATCAAAGCATTCACAGGTGTGTGCGTGCGTGTGTGTGTGTGTGTGTGTGTGTGTGTGTGTGTGTGATACACCAGTATGATAGGGACAGGTTATCTCTGGAATTTTATTAGGCAACATACTGTAAGCAACTTTAGAGCAGGCTCCATGCCTCTGTTATCAAATGCCTCGAGTTTATGAATCATTCTTCCAGAGCAGAGGAACAACAGTATACAGCTAAATATCAGCTCAGGAAACTTTCCCGTCTTTAGCCTGAGTCCCTTCTCTGCTTGGCTAGTTTCTCACAGCCTCCTGTTCCTGCAGCAGCTTACCCGACTACATTCCATCAAAGCAAGGAAGCCTGCTCTCTTTTGGCCCTGTTGAGTTTAGAGATTAGAAGGCAAGCTTTATTCTTCTGCTTCAGATGTTTTTCGATTGACACCAAGTTGTGTATGTTACTGGAATGTATTGTGACATCATACTACATGGAGGCACTGTGCACTCGTTAGACCGGGGCAGTTGTTATAACCATCAGTTTAAACAAATTTCTTTGTGTTGAGGTTATTAAAAAGTCTACTAGGTCATTTGAAATATACAAGGAATAGTTAAACATAGTTCACCGCTGTAATATGTAGAATAGTAGAAATGATCCCTCTGAACCAATTCTCTGGTTAACCATCCCCTGACTATTTCAAAGTCTCTCTGCATTTCTGTTCTTTAGAAAATAATGTTCCTTGAGTGGATGGGTGGATGAGATAGGATATCACTATGTAGCTCAGTCTGGCATTGCATTTTCTCCTGTCCAGACTCAGGCTCATTCATGCTAGGTTGCAGGTGTGATCTACCACACCTGATGGAAATCTTAGTCTTTATCCTAATTTCAGTACCTATATCTGGCACATGTTACATAGTTGTTGACTAGTAAATTTTAGTGAATGAACATATAGCTTATTCATCTCTGGGAAACCAATCATCTTCCTGAATGAGTTAGATCAAGTATTTATCACTCTATTTCCTAATACACCCCCTAACATGGTTATCAACTTTGATAACTGTTAGACAGATGATGGTTTAATTGATAGATCTTGTCATAGGCTTCCTCTTTTCTTTGTTTTAACAAACAAGTATCTGCTTAGCACAGTGGAAATTTCAGGTGCATTGGATGGTATCAGCAAAGAAGCCAAGAGACACCTCCTCTTTGGTGTAATTGTGCAGACACTGTTTTAGCTTAGCCTCTGCAAAATGAGAGTGATATTAAGCTTATCCCCAGCGTAAAGCATGAATAGTAGGTGGTTGGGGGGTATTTTGGACTTGCGGTCTCCTTTGCCAGCAATGGTTTGAAGGTTCTTGATGCCGCTGCTCTGTGTTTTGTGCCCCTCTGAGAGCATTCCATTTGCCTCATTAACCATAGGGCTTGAATTAATATAAATTATTGAAGCTATTTATTGTTGTCTGTTTTTTTAAAGACCATTTGGTTAACCGACATTGTTCCTTGCACAGGACATGCTGGTTAACCCTTTAGCACAATTGTTGAAAGTGAAGAGAACATGATTTTGCCAATTATTTCGAAGCTTTATGGTAGTGTTGATAATGAAATGTGATATGTTAAGTTATAATTACATGGCTCCTCACTTCCATGGGGATGGAAGAAGTGCTGAGAATGCACAAGCAGTGAGATTTGTATCCAATTTCTTTTCCGGCATATTTCTTATTTCTTGTTCCTTTTATTCTTCTACTGACCTCCCTCCTATTGTTACTCTTAGAACGCCATTATATATCTTATTCTTATGATGTTGAATATTTAAAGAAAACCAAGAAAAACTCTTAGACATTTAATAGGAGAGGATTTCAGTTTATTTTAGGGTTCAACCCAGAGAACAGCCTTATGCTTCCACTGTAAACGACTGGAAGAAAGCAAGTTGAAGAAGGTAGGGCTTATGTTGTTCGTGTTTTGTTGATACAGTCCATTGTGGAAGGTGGGTACAGGGCAGAGAGTGAGGCTGCTAGCCACATTGCATCTGCACTTGGGCAGAAGAGGTAACACTGGTGCTGGAGCTCTGTTTTGCGTGATTTCTGCTTTTCTTCTCCAGGACCCAGCCCATGGAATGGTGTAGCCCATGTTCAGGGTAAGTTAGGTTTTAGATTAATCCTTTCTGGAAACTCCCTCACAGACACGCTCAGATGTTTGTCTCCTAGGTAATTCTAAGTCTCATCAAGTTGACAGTCAAGATTAATTATCAAGGTCGTTCTAGTTCTTCAAGTCTATGGAGCAAATGAGCCCTCTTAGATATAGCTGAGATAGATGCGTGGCTGGGTGGGCCTTAGGTGACAGCTCTCATCAAGATCCTTAAATTGAGAGTGGACATAGCAGACAGATGGTGGGTCTCTCCTACTCATTCTTAAATTCACCTAGCTATGTGCAAGCGTATTCTCATCGCTCATGCTTTTTTAGAACCTGTAGTTCACTGTGTTCAGCATTTACCTCTCATGTCTGAAAGAAGGGGACTCGCTTTTGTGGATTACAGCTTCTCCTATGGTGCTCAACTTTGATACAGTTAGGTAAGTGTGACTTACATATTTTTGCCTAAGGAGACACTACAAGAAAATGATTCCTAATATCGTAACTATTATCAATTTAAACTTTTAGACAATTTCATATACTCCCTCTGGGTCCCAATTTTTTAATATTGGTAAACTAAGTGGGTTTACCTATATAAAGCTGTTAGAGCAGTAAGCCCTATTCATGGCATTATTAGTCCTCAGAAGAACCCCGAGGAAACCCAGTCTATTAGCCACTTTTCTTGCTATTTATGATCAAAATACTGGAGAGAACAACTAAGGAGAAAGATCTATTTGGCTCATGGTGTCAGAAGGTTCTGTTTTTCACAGTCCTAAGACAGCCAAGGAGCTTCATGGAGGATGCGAATCAGAGTGAGTTATTAGACAGGGCCAGGGATGACACAGTCCCCAAAATCTCACACTGTGACCTTTTTCCAGCTAGTTCCCAGTTCCTAAACTTTCTGCAACCTCCTCAAATAGCACCACCAGATGAAGTTCAAGGGTTCAAACACAAGCTAGTGGGGACATTATTGTACCTTTGAGCTGTGACGTGCAGTACAGCTGCTTCCTGTTGTCTTAGAGAGCAATTGGAAATGCCAACATACAGTGGACCTCGCTTAGTCATTTAAGGTTTCCTGAATTAGTATTCAGACATGGTTGGGAGATGGTGCTGCCCAGTTTTATGTCAACGTGACACAAACTAAAGCCATCAGAGAAGAAAACTGAATTAAGAAAATGCCTTCATAAATTCTGGCTGTAGGCAAGCCTGTAGGGAGTTTTCTTAGTTGGTGATTAATGCAGAAAGATCCAGCCCCTTGTGGCTAGTACCACCCCTGGGTTAGTGGTCCTAGCTTCTGTAAGAAAGCCGGCTGAACAAGTCTTGGGTAGCAAGCTAGCAAGCAGTACCCCTCCATGTCCTCTGTATCCACTCCTGCCTCCATGTTCTTGCCTTGTTTATGTTCCTGTCCTGAC
>JAQHUG010000135.1:4975333-5005876 GCA_028555095.1 Dicrostonyx torquatus
AGAGGAAGAGGAAGAGGAAGAGGAAGAGGAAGAGGAAGAGGAAGAGGAAGAGGAAGAGGAAGAGGAAGAGGAAGAGGAAGAGGAAGAAGAAGAAGAAGAAGAAGAAGAAGAAGAAAAGGAGGAGGAGGAAGAGGAGGAGGAGGAGGAGGAGGAGGAGGAGAAGAAGAAGAAGAAGAAGAAGAAGAAGAAGAAGAAGAAGAAAAGATGAAGAAGAAGAAGAAGAAAAGATGAAGAAGAGGAAGAAGAAAACACAAATCAAACACTTGCTGGAGCATGGTTAAACTCCTAGTGGAGTTTAACTGAGTCCTTCCATACCAGCCTTCTCATTAGAAGCCCCTCAATTGTTAAAAGCTACACTCCAGTATCCTTATCTCAATTTTAAACAGTTTTCTTTAATGATTTCCTGTCTAGGCTGTTACCTTTTTGGGTGGTTGGGGTGGGAGTAGAGTAGGGACAGGAGTTGCCCCAGAAGCCTGTTATGCCCCTCTTTCTCAATTGTGAGTCTGTAGCCATCAATACCACAAGAAATACACTTTCGTTGCCCTTTATAATCAGCAGGAACATGAAACATTCACATGGGTTTTTGGGGCAATGGGGCAACATGGGCCATGGATCTTTTTCACCTTGATTTCTGTCTTGTTAGAAAAGAAAGGAAGCTAAAACTGTGAGCCTGGTGGTGTATTCCTGTCATCCTAGGACTCAGGAGCTCAAAGTCACACTTGACTACATAGAGTTCCAGGTCAGCTTAGGTTAATTAAGATGGAAAGACCCACTTCAAATATAGGCTACCTGAGACACTGAGAACAAGGTAACCTGTGTATAAGAAAGTATTAATCTAAAAAAGAATGAAAGTAATAATCTGATGAGTACTTAGGAATGGCCATTTAACTGTAAGGCTTGAGAGCCAGGATCTAGATATAGAGCATATTTAGCAATCGGATATATTGTTATTATTCCCAGGGACCTGAGGCGACTGGCTCTTCTCCAAGTCAACAGCAATGATGACTCTGTATATTTATTTCCCCCTCATTTAAGCAGAGTAGGCATAATAGAGATGAGAGAGGGGAAATGAAAGAACAACAGGAAAGAGTCATGTAGACATTTTCAATGGGCCATGTGTGGTCCACTCTTCCTGCTGCTTTCCAAATGCACCTCTTGTACATATTTTGCCTTTTTGGATCACTCCAAATTATATTCCTCACCCACAGCTACCTTTCTAACATTGAGTCAATTCCACAAGTCTCAGGTAGGGTATCTACTCTGCAAGAAAGATATTTCTGAATCCCAACTTCGTAGGTAGGTGCCCTAGCATTATGTGCACAATTACTAGAACATTCATTATATAAAGTGATTTCTTTTCCCACCAGATTGTGACCTTTAATGTTAACACCCTTAAGTAAGTGACAGGAGATATGACTAGTCCCACTCCACAGAATAGGAGATTGGCGTTTAGAAATGGAAGTCTTATTTCAGGGCACATGTCCCAAATGAATGAATATTTTGGAACTAAATGCAAACACAGCCCTTTAGGCTACAGATTCTATACCCTTTCTGCTGTTCCAGGGTGCTTCCTCACTTCCTAAAAATATAATGTGACATCAGGATTAGAAAAGCCAACTATGAAACATTTTTCATGGACTATAAGCCACTTATCCACCCAGTTGGAAACATACGCAAGAATTTGCAGCTTATCTATGGCCCTGGCCTTTGTCCTGTAGCTGTTCTCATCTAAGTATTCCCTAATATGTCAGACATTTGGCAGTCTTGGGCATTCCCATGGGAAGCACTCCCTCTGTAGTGCTAAATGTCTGCTGACTTTAGACAAAGGCTATGAAGAGAGGCATACACTGAACTGCTGGATTCCTTTTTCTAAAATCAGAGTCCTTTGTGAGTTATGGTAGTATTGACACCTAGCCAAAATAAAACAATATAGTGTCTTTTAGTATGAGACATTTAAGCTATTTATCTAATATCCACTGTGTATCCGTAAAACTCCATGTAAAAGATGTTAATTGAGGGAGTGCTCAGGAGATTGAAGCAGGAGGAGTACCATGAGCTCAAGGCCAACCTGGACTTCAGAGTATGATGCTGCCTCAAAAACAAACAAAACAAATATGCTAACAAATGGCCTATGTTTCAGGCTGCCTCCTTTAGGCTAAGCAAATATGAATGAGTAGGATATTGCACCACAAACTTCCATAAATTTTATGGAGTGCATTTATCTTTAAAAAAAGGAGTACATTGTTTTGGATAGTAATAGCTATACTAAATTAAGAGTCTTTCAAGAGTCAATTTGATGAAGGAGAGATAAGAAGCTGCATTAAAATTATCGTCACAGATAATAAAAGCCTTCTCCTTAGATGCAGTGAAGGTCTCTATTGAGCACAAAGGAGAAAAGAAACCAGAAAAATAAATTCCCGGGCAAAAGATATAGTGAACACAGATGATACAAGATAGCAGCAACTTTGACATATTAGCAGAAGAGAAAGAAGGCCAACATGTCTTGAGGATATCTGTGAAAGGTTCAGTTATAGAAGAAATGTAATAACTTTGGATTATGCATTAACTACAAATGTAAAAATTATTATAATTCTGCATGAAAATAATCTAGAGGAACCCAGCTATGGGGCATACATTGACTTCGAGAAAATTCCCCATATCTAAAAACATTTTCCTTTGTTGGAGGGTTCTTTGTGGAGTATACCACGGGGTTGATATACCACTGCCAATATTTGAAGAATCGATCTTGATTTTTTTTTTTGCAGTCACATCAAATGAAAATATATCTCCTGGGGGTAATCACACATTAATCAAGAACTCAGGGATCCAGTTATAAAAGCAAAGTATCCAGATTCTATCAGCAATAACAGACACAGAGAACAGAAAGACTCAAAGGGCACTTGTTCCAAGTCTTGTGTTTATCTCCAGGTGGCTAGGAATCCTGGGTAGAAGGCGTCCATTGGCTGAAGCTTTGCACCCACCTTGCACTCAGGTGAATGTGAGCCAAGTTTACCTATGACATCCTCCCCCATGGCTGTTTCCCACAGCCAGCTTATCTGCTTCCAAGGAAGTCTTTCGTTAGATCTCATAGGCCACATCAGATGGTTTTGAAGTTTGCTGGCACAACAGCCTCTCTGTTTTCCTCCAGTGACTTTGTATATCTCTCCTGGGAATATGTAATAGACTCTCAGACTGTGCTTAATTCTGTTTATGAATAGATTCTCAGAGGTTACCTCACTTTTACCACCAAACTCTGAGAGAAAATGAGCAAAATGAATGCAGAGTTGTGTCCGAATGCCTAAGAATGAATGTGAACATCCCAGGTCTCAAGAGCAGCAATGCTGACTAACAGGAAGTTGAAGTAGCTTTGGATACACTCATTAACACATTCATTTCTCTCCTCTCTCCAACATGGAGTTGTCTCAGAATGTGACTGCCAGCCACGGCAGGGCTCTGACTTGTCCTGGACCCACGAGCAAGGTATTTCAAGAGCAGCCCATCTCGACGTGCATCCTTTTAGAAAACAATGTTCCCATTCTGGTGTCTTACCACCCAGACCTCTTACCTACCACTCTTGCTGTCTTTTGTCTTTTCGTGTTCCAGATTTGCTCTGACTCAACAACTTCAGAATGGGCATCATCTTGTGAATGTTTTACTCGCTCTCAAAATTTGAAGATGCACCGTCCCTGAGAAGTTAAGCTACTCACCCACTTTTGAAAGCCAATTCAAATCACTGGCTGACATTAGAAGATCCTTTCTCTATCTTATCAGCTGTTTGTCCTCTCTGAGGCTTTCCATGTGACCGCATGATCATATCTCACATCATTTATTTCAATTGAGTCAGAAAGTTGCAGCTGATTTTATTTCTCTTGTGTGGCCTAATGGAAAGGCTAATGCAGAAAGTATAATAACTTTGAAGAGGCTGTCTCAGACCTAGCAAAGGCTTCTCAATGAAAACCTCTAGCCCATAGTCTGTGTGATACCCGACGGCCAGTGTAAGAGCAGAGGTCAGACCTGATTGAGTTGGCACTGTCATGACACCCACGTATGCTTAGAAGCTAACAGCAGGGGCTAACAGAAAAAAAAATAACAAAATTCTGCTTTAAGAAGTTATACTGAGAAATATGGAGAGACACCAGGTGAGAAGTAATAGCTGGTAAGGAAATAATTCATGAGGGAACTGTGCAGTTTATGAAATGCTGTGAAGGACCCAAGATTGAGTGAAGTGAAAAGGAATTTGTTAGGATGTAAGGGCTCAGATAGGCGTGTTTACATGCACATGGATGGCACATGCCATGATGATCATTTGCAGTCTGTCTTCTGATGCCAATGTCAACACAACGCATGTTCAAGAACATGTAGACTGGTGGAAGGTATCCAGGTTGAAAGTGCAAATGCATCCTATGCAGATTACAAGGGACGAGTTACCTGCTTAACTTAGAGGTGCCCCCAAAGGCTCCTCTCTTGTCTCCTGGTTTTTTCAGGGATGTCACTTCACCAGAGGAGATCAGTTCATTCTCAGCGTTTGTTGTCTAAGGCATGGTGCTGTCATCTTCACATCTAATAAGCACACTTTCATTTCCTTTCCTCTGTCCTTGCTCTCCGGGATGGCTTTCAACCCATCCCCCTTCCCCAGGATGACAGGAAACCATTGATTGCCTTCTCTAGGTACCTTCATCTGACTAGCTATGTGCCACCTACTTGGCTATGGTTTGTGTGGCGTATTCTTAACGCAGCTACTTAATTTCTTTGCACGTGTGACGGAGGCATAGCAAATGATTCTTGGTAGGAGAATTGGTAGACCATCTTGTCTGAATAGCAGAGCCACAAATCAGAATCCGTCAAGACTCATGCTGATTCCAAAACTGTAATTATAAATATAACAATATTTTGAACTTGCTATACAACAAATGCAAAATGACCGCTTATTGGAGAAGCACTATTTTCACAGAAGCAATTACAGTTTCCACTTTCTCTTCTTTTTTATGGCTTAAAAAATAAATCTTTGCCAAAAAATAAAAACTTATTCAGAGGCAGAAAAGGAGGAAAAGTTGAACACTAGGCATTGCTCAGGGCAGTGGAGAGCTTGACTCAATACATTTATGTTAAGTTTAACTACAGTGTCTAGCATTCAAACATATTGAGCGATTCAGAATCAAATCGAGGAAAAAAAATAAAATGTACTTAATTGACTGTATATGTGTGGGAAAGGTGGGTTTCCTTCCTTCCTCCCTTCCCTCCTTCCCCCTTCCTCCTTTTCCTCTTTCCCTTCCCTCCTTCCTCTCTTTCGTCCTTTGTCCTTTTCTGTGTAAGGATGAGCATTAATTTGCAAAGAAATTTAGGCTAAGATCAAAAGGAGAGGAGACAAGAATTTATGGGCTTAGATTATCAATTCCAAAGAAAGGAAAGAGAATGCAGCCATAAGATACTGCCTCTGGTAGGCTGTCAGTGTTCCCTTGCTTTTAAACCTCCCTAACAAGGTGAGCGAAACCATTCCAAGAACACTATTGTCAAGAGACACCTTTGAACTGATCTATCCTGAAGAATAACCCCCAGAAAGGTAGGGGAAAAAATAACTTTCATATGTTTGTGGCCACACAGTGCAGCTCCGACTTCTGAACATTTTTCCCCAATTATTTTTGTAAAGTATTGATCGCAATTTAATTTTGCAGTCCCAACATGAGAGGCGCTTCGTGCTGAAATGTCTCACAGGAGAATGTAATCAGGGTCTAGCCCGAAGGTGAAGCACGCGGACACGGGCTTTACTCCGTTCCTTCCCTCTTCGTCAGCGCCGGGATTGGAGCAGAGGGCATTCTCAGGCAGATTAATTTTTGACGATGGGATCGATGGAGGATGTTTTTTTTTTCTTCCTCCTGACATTGAGTCATCTAATTTGCTGTTTATCTTTGGCTTATTGAGTTTTGGGCATTGTTAAATCATACCTCTCAGTACTTTAATTTCAGATGTGAATTTCGAATTCCCCTCTTGTACTTGGGCATAACTCTTTTACCTAAAAGGAGCAGGATGATGGGCCTTTTTTTGACACAGGGTTACCGCTTTGGAGTCTGTTAAGTACTCCAAGGTAATGTTATAGTACCTTCCGGCCTGTTCTCTTTGCTTGTGGCCATAGATCAGCTCACCTCTAGGGAAATCAGGACTTGCCATCATTATTATCCCTGGCCCCTTCATCTGGTCTCCCTTGTTTCCTGACTCGAAGACTTGATGAAGTGCCTGGATGTATGAACACCTCATCTCAAGTCTCATAATTAACCCCTTCCTAACACAGGCTGAGGGAATTATTTTTTTCTTGTAATCCGCTAGTTCACTATTGGGGGTCCTTTATAGTAAGCATGTGGATTTACTGGTTTCAATCCTGTTTTGGCTGTAAGATATGAATGTTGCTAGTATGCCCATGACTATAAGAAAAAAAAAATTCCACCTACAGAGTCTTGGCCTTATAAACCCTTTAATCTAAAAATAAAAATAATCAAACTATATAAACTGTATCTTAAGGCAGTGCCCTGATATGCACCTGAACATTATCACCAGCAGCACTCGGATGTTAAGTGTTAGTCAGCGCATAAATTTTCCTGGGCCTAGTCATAATTGTTTACAAGTTAATAAAATACTAAAACGGGTGCTTTTTAAGTTGGAAAGGTGTACGGCATATTTTAAAAGGGGAGTTGAAAAAGAAATGAAATATTTTAACAAAATATACCTTTGGATTCGAATTTAACAGTAAAACCACATCCCCATTCTCATACATTAAAGTCATTCTATACCCTGCCTCAAGCCTGTCCTGGACTCGCTTGCACAGAATGGTGTCCTCTTACTATCGTGAGGACAGTATAGCATCCACCCTTTATAACTCTGCCCCCAGTTTTGCTAACTGCTCAGGTTCCCTGAGAAAGCCAGCTTCCTCAGCAGTCGAATTAGGAAGTTCCAAAGAAATGCTGAGGCCGGCAACACAGATGCAGTAGCATTTTGCTCTATGGACCATTGCTTAGTTGTCTCTGCCTCCTCCATAATGGTTTGTTGTTCACCACAGCTCATGCTGGTATCACCAAGGTATAGTCATGACCACTCATTTGTGTTAATTTTGATGGTGCTGTACTATTTTTTAAAAAAATCTTATAACTGTATGATGAAACATTCATTTGATACCGTTTTACATGCTGTTTAAATATCTCTGGAAACCTGCCCATGTCTCTTCCTTGAAGTTGCCCTTCATGCTTGGAACAAGCTCTCATTTCCTCATAGTCTTCTTGTAAACATGGTGAGGGATGACGACTGAAGCCTGTTTTCAGAGAAGCACCCGTATTGTGCAGTTTCTTGCCAGTGTTGGCCACTTTGCTGGGGAGGAGGGATCACAAGGCATGCTATCCTGAAACCAGGGATAAGGACCCAGCGTATGAATGCTGGTGTTGGGAAAAGAATTTCTATTTAAAGACATTATGGTTTAATTGCTTTTTTTAAAATGAGTTTTATTTCCTTTTATTGTGTCCTACAAAGTGATAAACTCTTTCCAGGCAAGAAAATGAATCTTTGAATCCTTGCCTTGAGACCGTTTCCTTTCTTTTCTCGGCTCGGGCTTCCTGTTGCTATTAAAGAACATGTCACTGAACATGAGGGAAGTATCTGTGCTCTTTGGCTGGCACTAGAGTTGAAGACGTCACTGTGGAAAAAAGGAAGACAGAAATTTTGTGCTTCACAAGAGAATATATGAATTGTGAATGTAATAAGAATTTGAAAATTAACATGTGTTAATATAAACCTTCATATAGGCTAGTAGCTTCATGACTCTATTGGAACACCTAAATTGTGGGCGTAAAAGAAGACTGATTCCGGACAACATTAAGACCAGACTTTAGTTTAGGATTAAAGAGGAGGGAAACACCTTAAGTGGATGACATTAATATATATATATATATGTATGTATGTATATATGATCATTATATATATATATATATATGATGCATGCATGCACGCATACACAGACACACACAGTGCGAGGGGAGAGAGAGACTGGGAGGGAGGGAAGGAGAGAGACAGAGGAGTGTTTGGAGACTAAACTGCTCCTGTTTACCTTGTTTGGCTGCTTTCACATATTCTCAAATTGGTGTTGGTCAGTTTCAGCAAAATCAGACTCAAACTTCCAAGACACTTTAAGCTTCTCAAGCACAGCCCATCACTGAGATACCTATACCGGAACCCTCCTCCTAAGGTACTGCATTCCTGTGGATGGCAGAGGCCAAGATTCCTCCATGCTGTGCTGTCTTCCTTGTTTTCAGAGATGGGGAAGAAAAGGCAGTTAGTCACCTGAATATCACAGCAAGTAAATTTCGGAAGGAGAGCATTTAGAGATTATGAAATCATGGGATGGGGAGCTGGCCCAGTGGTTGAGAACACTAGCTGCTCATCCAGAGGCTCCTTCCAGGTTCAATTCCCAGTACTCACAGATGTTTATGACTCTTAGTTCCAAGGGATCTGATGCTTTTAGCTGGACCTTACAGGCAGTACCCATGTGCTGTGCAGAGATACAAGTAAATAAAACACTCACACACTTTAAAATAAAAATGATGATGTTAGAGATTACAGAATTTAGCTCTCTCAGCTAATAGTCTCACTTGTAGGGATACTAAGCCATCTACACAAAACTATCTGCCCCAAACTCCTTTTAGAGTTGGCCTGATCTCTAAGATGTTCCTTGCTTTCTCCTGTCCAGTCGTTAGAGGGGTGTGTTGCTTGGAAAACATCATTAACTGTCCATTGGAATAACCTCACCATGATACTGAAAGAAATCAGACCATACACGAGGAACTTAGCACAGGGAAAAATTAAGAATTTTTACTTTGAAAAAAAGCAAATAAAACCCAAACCACACAAACAATTTAAGATTTTGATACTAAGAATGGTTTTGTTTAAAATTTAGAAATATGACTTAATCTCACTGTTGGTGCTTGGCCATAAAAAAAGTGCTTGAACTTCTAAATATGGATTCTTTTTATAGCAATAAATTAGCCAAAGTAGTTATAATAACAAACCAGTCTTATGACATATGTCCAAAAGAGATAAATCCTAAGTATTGGCTTAGAGTCTATGACAAGTGGTTTTTATTGGACCAAACCGTGCTGTGAGCTATAGGACCTGGAGACACTGAGTCATGAAGGCTGTATCCCGGAGTCAGAGTCAAGGCTCTGGCACTGCTTTCATTAAACTCACATTTTACAATTTATTTGTTATTTTGTGTGTGTTTGTGTGTGTGTGTGTGTGTGTGCTTGTTCATATATATGCATGTGTTTCTATGTGCAAGTGCCTAAGAAGGCCAGAGCAGGGCATCAGATCACATGGATCTGATTAAACAATTATGAGCCAACTAACATAGAGCTGTGAACTGAACTCAGGTCTTCTACAAGAGAAACACATGCATGACCTTAATGGCTAAGCCATTTCTCCATCCCTCAACTCATATTTTACCACTGTTCCCAAACTTCATCCTTCTATTGTGAATAGATGCTTGAGGCCAAAAAGCTGTCTATGGTAAGCTAGTTTTGCTTCATCTACTATTATCTGCAAAAGTGTTTGAACTTTTCTTTTTTTTGGTTTTTCAAGACAGGGTTTCTCTGTGTAACACGTCTCAGGGTTCCTCTGTGTAATAGCTCTGGCTGTCCTGGAACTAGCTCTGTAGAGTAGACTTACCTTGACTCCAAAATTCTGGGATTAAAAGCTTGTGTCACCATTTCCTGGTACATTTCCTGGTATTTGAAGTCTTAAATATTGAATTCAAACCACCCTGAGCAGAACTCCTGGTATAAAATGAATTCATTTTTAAGTTCAAACTCCCTTAATACATGTGTCTCTCTTTTTTGTTTTGAGGTGCCTAGATGAGCTATTCTCCAACAACTTGTATCAACACTATCTTATATCTTGTTCCTTTGAATTCACTCAGTGATAATAACATTTTTAAAACATACCAAAGCAGGAAAGTGAATATATTTTAAAGCTTTACGAGGTCTACAATTTTGCTCCTTTGTCATTTAGAGATGATTGGGTTTTGCAATTAAGTTCAAAATCCGTTTAAACTTGTGTCCTGAAATTTTGTGGGTTTTTTTGTTTTTCTGTATGCAGTTGTGTTGTTCTTTTGAGTCTGTGAAGAATTGTGCTGGAATTTTGATGGATATTGCATTAAATCTGTAGATTGCTTTTGGTAAGATGGCCATTTTTACTATGTTAATCCTACTGATCCATGAGCATGGTAGATCTTTCCATTTCCTGATATCTTCTCCAATTTCTTTCTTCAAAGACTTAAAGTTCTTGTAATACAGGCCTTTCACTTGACTGGTTAGAGTTAGCCCAAGGCATTTTATATTATTTGTGGATATTGTAAATGATATTGTTTTCTCTGATTTGTTTTCAGCCTATTTGTATATAGGAGGGCTACTGATATTTTGGAGATTAATCTTATATCCAGCCACATTACTGAAGGTATTTATCATCTGTAGGACTTCCCTGGTAAATTTTTTTGGGGGGAGTTACTTATGTATATTATCAAATCATCTGCAAATAGTAAAAGTTTGACTTCTTCCTTTCAAATTTATATCTCCTTGATCTCTTTAATTATCGTATTGCTCTAGCTAAAACTTTGAGTACTATATTGAATAGATAAGGAGAAAGTGGACACCCTTATCTTGTTCCTGATTTTAGTAGAATTGCTTTGAGTTTCTTTCCATTTAATTTGATGTTGACTTCCGGCTTGCTGTATATTGCTTTTATTATGTTTAGGTATATTCCTTGTATCCTTGACCTCTCCAAGACCTTTATCATGAAGGGGTGTTGAATTTTGTAGAAGACTCTTTCAGCATCTAATGAGATGATCCTGTGTTTATTTTTCTTTCAGTTTGTTTCTATGGTGGATTCTAATTGTCATGAGAGAGCATTCACACAGTAACTGATGGAAACAGATGCAGAGATCCATAGCCAATCACTGGTCCAAGCCCTAAGGGTCCTGTTGAAGAGAGAGAGGAAGGATTGTACAAGCCAGTAGGGTCAAAGTCATGAAAGGGGAGCCTACCGAAACAACTAACCTGGGCCATAGTAGCTCACAGACTCTGGAATGATAGCTAGGGAGACTACATGGGACTGACCTAGGCCCTCTGCATGTGTGTAACTTGGTCTTTTTGTGGGGCTCTTAGTAGTGGGATCAGGACCTATCCCTGGTGCTTGAGCTGGCTTTGGGAATCAAATGCCCAAGCTGGGTTGCCTTGCCCGACCTTGATGTAGTGGGAGTAACTTGGTCCTGCCTCAACTTCATGTACCCTGCTGTGCTGACTCCCATGGGAGGCCTTTTCCTTTTTGAATGGAGACAGAGGAGAAGCGGATGGGGAGTAGAAGTGGCATGAAGGAGGGAAAGATAGAATAGGAGGGAAGGGGAAACTGTAGTTGGTATGTAAAACAAATGAAAAAAATTTAATAAAAAAATCTTGTGGTAACAGATATTTTAATAGATGTAAATGGTATGTTTATTGATATTTGTGTGAACATGTATATTTTTATGAGTGTATGTATTTGTACATGTGTATGTGCATGTGTAATGTGTGTATGTATGTGTATGTGTGATATGTGTGTGAAGGTGTGTAATGTGTTTGTATGTGTGAAGTGTAGTGGCATTTCTATTGTATTTTAATAAATAAAGACTGCCTGAAGATCTGAGAGTAAAGCAGTCTTACTGGTTAGTCTTACAGACTGGATTATAGTAACACACAGCTTTAATCTGAATAGCCATAATAACATACAACCTTTGGGTATTATGTTACTTTGGGTATTATAGCCATATGCAGACCCTTCCACATCCAGCACTAAATAAATATACTGAGTCTGCTGGTGTATGCTTTTCATTATATTAATGTCTGAGGATAGGGTTTCAAAAACTACCAGACTTCATGCATATAACAAAGGGAATCAGAAGCCATTAGGAGGCTCCATTCCCACCCTTCTCCTGATTTTTCCATCTTGTCTGTAAAGCATGTGTGACATTTATTGTGCTCATTCTAACTAATCCTGGACATTGATGCAGTCTTTACAATTAGGTCAATGACAGAAATACATTGCATACATTACCTTACTTGATTTTTTTTCAACACCGTTCAGTGGATCCCAGGAAGGTGTAAATATTCCTGTCTAGAAAAACATAATGGAAGGCTTAAGGAGGATGTGCTGTTTGTCTCTCAGGATTGTAGAAACAGGAATATGAGATGTATTTAAATTCAAGTCTTGGCTAAACCACCCATTTCTAGTGGTCACATTGCCTGGCTTAGAGTTCACTACCCATAGTCAACTACATATGAGACATTCTGTGCTAGACAGCTGGAGGTAAGATAGCAGGGAGAGGATTTGGGCACAAGAACATACACAGAAAGAGTTCTTGTATAGAGCTCAAAGACAGTAAGAATGAAAAGGAACCCATGTCCAAATAAGCACCAGACATAATATGTGCTCTTAAAAAGATAATAGCAAGAAAAATAACCAGTATCTGCTCTCCTAGGAACTCACAGTGGCTTTAAAGTTTCATGTGATCAATTTACTTTGTAGCCATATTGCCTTTGATAAGCAGGAAAGCCTAATGGAAGGTGTAGGAGGTGAAAGAAAAGCAGAGAACATAGTGAAAATAGTGACGACGATCAAGGGACTCTGCTCATTGCTTGGACTACAGAGGCATTCAGGTTTGAATTAATGTGGTGATTTGCCATAAATAACAGGACTCTGGAGGTCTGTGATGAGGACACATGGACTGGGGATGGGCTGAGACACAGGCTTGGGTTGGAAGGATGAGCAGCATTTTAACATCTACCTGATGTTGGCCCAGGTACAGACATTATCAAATCTTGACTAGATTCTAATGTACACTTTCTGACTTGGTTAGAACAAGACTCAGTGAGCATTTTCAACCACAATGACTCAGAAAGTAAAGATTTAAATCCACCCAACTCCTAAGCCAGTACAAATTGTTGCTCCAACGTGGTCGACTAAATGCATGTAAAACCTGAGAATGATGTGGGATTTCCCTCTGTATGCTGTGATTACCATTAATGAAAAAGAAACTTCTTTGGACCTACAGCAGGGCAGAATTTAGCTAGACAGGGAAAACTAAACTGAATGCTGGAAGAAAGAAGGGCAGAGTCAGAGAGAAGCCATGTAGCCCTGCTGGAGACAGACACTGGAACTTTAGCCAGTAAACCACAGCCACGTGGCAATATACAGATTAATAGAAATGGGTTAAATTAATATATAAGAGCTGATAAGAAGCTAGAGCTAATGGACCAAGCAATGATTGATTTAATTAATACAGTTTTTGTGTGAATATTCTAGGGGTCTGGTAGCCAGGAAACAAACAAATTGCCAAGCAGCCTCCTTCAAAATGAGAAAACTTGGAAAGGAACTCCAGGCACTAAAAAACACATTTTTTTTTTCCTAATACGTTTGCTTTCTGGAGGCATGCTGCAACTCCTTTAAGAGAGGTCTTTCTGATTCAGTGGTAGCAGGAAATCAGCCACAGGGTTTTGAAATGGTGGTTTCCCTGTCATGGGCCCTGCTGCTAGCATGAACTTTAACTATTTTGGGGAGCATTTAAATGGGGATTATGAACAGAGTGGTACAACTTGCTTAATGGCAACATAGACCCACTGTGTGCCTGAAAATGGGGCTGTGAGCATGGCTCATGCTAAACGGACCTTCAACCCACGATATCGAACTGGGCAGAGCAAACAGGTAGGGCCATATTACCCCTAGCATTGATGCCACTTAAGATCATAAGAAGGGCTTAGAATTTTAAGAAGCACTTCTGGTCCGAAAAGAATTACAAATATGCAATAAAGGCAAATCCATATTTTAAAAAAAGACTTCTAAATGGGTCACAGTGTTGGATAAATGTACATAGGCTTAGGAGAGAGAAAAAATATAGACAGTTATAAAAGGAAGTAAATGGTTTTACAAATAAAACCAAGTCTTTGAAGAGACAGAGTATAGACAGTCATAGATAAAAGGAGTAAAGATAATAAAACAAATATTAAAAAACAATAAAGTAAAAATAATAAACCATGTAAAGATGGAAAATACACTGAGAGTCTGGATTATGTATATTATTGTGTTTTCTTTGAATTGTTTGACTATGAAGGAGCTAAGTAACCAACATATATACTTTAAAGATAACTTGATTTCAGAATTTGGATCTAAGGATATGTTACTTTGGAAAAGAGGTTCTGCTTTGTTTCCACAGAGGATGAGAACTTGTGGGTTCATTCCAGGCTAACATAGCTTTATGATCAAGAGCCCCTGAAAGGTCAACTCAACTTGAACACCCCTCAAAAAATTACTTTGCCCAGTAAACAGCAGGAAGTAGTTTGGAAAGAACTATGCCCATATTCCTAAATACTGTTTATAGATGTTTGTTTACACTTAAAGGGAGATATGCTATAGAGATTTGCATTGGTATGGATATCAATTTATTGATAAAATTCAAGGTCGATTTTGTTATGCTGTATACATATATTGTTTTTGATTAAGGTATTGTACTCATGTAGCTCATTTAAAGATGTAATATATAATTAAGAAATATAGGTTAATAGATAATCATTTATAATAGTCAAGCTATTGCAGATATAGCTTGTATATTGTAGTCATGTTAGTTGGGTTTTCTAACTAGTACAGAGATATATTTCATATGAATAGTTACTTTTCACAACTCTCAAAGACTAACAGAATATGGCATTTAAAATGTTTAAGAACTTAGGACTTTTCATGATGGTGAAACACATCTGTTCCTGGCAGCACCAATCTAATCCAAGAGGATAATGGGCATCAGAGAGGCTCCTTATGAAGTTTGTTAGCCATTTGGGCAAGAAACTGTTCTTGCCTGGGCTGCTTGATGTTATGTTATATGGACTGGACATGCAGGACCCACAGAGAAATGACTGCTGAACTTGCCTAAAGGTGAGAATTTCCTTCAGGATTCCTGCTTCATGAGAGAGATTGCCAGACATTCTGCAGGACGTGGAAGAAAGTGACAAACTGACAATATAGGAAGAACTGTCTTTGAAATTTCCTGCTTTATGGAAAAGTCTGTTGCATACTATGGACCTGTAGGCTAAAGATGGATGCTCCAATGTTACAAAAGAATTTTGGGTGACTGTCCAGGCAGTGAGATGTCTCTGTCAATTCTAGAGTTTTGCAATACAGTTCTTTACTTAGGTATTATTATATCCTTCTGGAGTCTTTGATAGAGTTGAAGAATAGATATTTTCCATTCTTTTGTTTTGTTAGTCATGATAAAAGATAAAATAAATATAAAAATTGTAACTATAATTCTTGCTTGATAACTGATTTTTATATGTAATTACTATGTTAAAGTTAAAACCTTACTTGTTTATTGAAACAGAAAAGGGGAGGTGATGTGGGATTCCCTCTATATGCTGTGAATTCCATTGATTAAAAAAGAAACTGGCTTGTCCTGATAAAGTAGAACAGAGCTAAACAGAGAAAACTAAACTGAATGCTAAGAGAAGGAAGGCAGAGTCAAGAGAGAAGCCATGGAGCCGCCATTAGAGACAGACATGCCAGACCTTTCCTGGAGGCCACGAGCCTTGTGGTAAAATAAAAATTAATGGGAGTGGGTTAAAATAATATCTAAGAGTTAGCCAATAAGAAGTTAAAAATAATAGGCCAAGCAGTGATTTAAATAATATAGTTTCTATATGATTATTTTGGGAGTCAGCTGGGAAAACAAACAAGACGCTTCCTACTACAGCTCATGAGTCCACACATTTACTCACTCATTTCAGATCCCCCTACTCACTCGGGAGCACTTAGAGTTTGAGCTCCTTTGCTCCAGTGTTTCTTTATACACACTTTCTCTTCAAGTGTCTCATTTTCTTTGACTCTAGAGGTTCCTTGATGTTTGTTATAGCTCTCTGGCATATTAAATGGTTGCCCGGTTGATAATGCTAATTTGAGCACCAAGGGGGAAAATCATAGAATCTGTGCCTTCCTTCTAATAATATTTGAAAATAGTAAAAAAAAAAAAGTTTCCAACATGGTCATTCACAAGTCTAGCATCAGAATGTATTACTTATCCTCCATCTGAGAGTAACTGGTGTACAATTATTCTACCATGTTTTATGCATTTTGATACACCTGCTTGTAGTGATATTTTGTTTGTGTTTTAACAAATGCAGCTTGCCTGAAGATCAGAGTGCATAACTAAGCAACAAAAACCAGGGAGTGGCGACACATACCTTTAATCCCAGGACTCAGGTGATAGAGGCAGATGGATCTTTATTTGTAGAAAGAAGCAGTTTATTTGTCCCGGCCACCTAGAACCAAAATAACCACACAGAAACTTAATATATTAATTAAAACACTGCTTGGCCCATTAGCTCTAGCTTCTTATTGGCTAACTCATATCAATTAAACCTATTTCTATTAATTTGTATATTGCCACGTGGCAGTGGCTTACTGGCAAAGATTCAGCATGTCTGATTCTGGTGGCTCCATGGCATCTCTCTGACTCTGCCTTCTTCCCCCCAGCATTCAGTTTCATCTTCTCCACCTACCTGAGTTCTGCCTTGCTATAGGTCTGAGGATTCAGTCTGAGGTTTCATAGAGATAGCAGCAGTCTGAGGATACCTAGAGATAGGCTCGCCCCTTTGTTCTAAGCATTGGTAGAGGTAAAAGATCTCTCTAGTGGCTGGTTGCATTGCTTCTCTGATCTCTAAGCTTTAACCCCCTATTATCTAACTCTGTGTTTTTATTATTAATAACAATTAGAATTCATGCTACACTTGCTTGCACAAATAAAGTAGGAAGCTCTTCATCCACAAACCAAGTCTCCTTCATTGGGACAATTCCAGCCCTTAGTAGTATATGTCTTTAAGAGGTGGTTGGTGAATATTAATACAAGCAACCATTGGATTTTATTGTTGTTGCTAAATGATGAAAAGGGGACAGTTGGGACCAGTTGTTCTCCCAGCAAAATGTTTGGGCTTCTGTTATTTGTTAGAACACAAATGAGTCGGCATTTTGCTTATGGAATAAGTTGAAAATCTGTAATTGTAAATTTGTACTGATTTAAATGAAATCAAAACTCAAAGTGTGAAACTATCCAAATAAATATAATTTCCCCCAAACTGCTTTGGTATGAAAAGAGACTCTTTGGCACAACTCCAATTAACTATGTGAGTCACCCACACAGAAGCAAGAAGACTCCATCCATCTGATTATAAGTCTCTGCAAATAGCAGAGGCACTCACACATCTTGGCTGCTTTGTCTGCAACGGGTATCTCCCCAGCCCTGAACAAACAGAGTGAACAGACTCTGTCACTTGTAGAGACAAATCTATGTCTTGGTTTTTCAGGCTTTAAAGTCCCACTGAATCCAGTCAGAGAAGTAAAGAGAAACTGCATGAAGCACATTAATGAGAAGTGAGATTTATCCTTCGTCGACTGTTCTGCAGAGCCCATTTTCAGCTCTGTGTCTGTGTGGGTTTTATGCATAATCACACATGTGTGCGCATGTGTGTCCTTGTAGAGGTCAAAGTTCAGTTTTAGGTGTTGTTCTACAGGGTCTGTCTACCTTGTTTTTTAAACGGAATATCTCACTGGGAACCTGGGGCTCATTGATGACTGACAAGTCCCCAGAATCTTACTGTTTCTGACTTCCTGGCTCTGGGATTACCATTTTGGTCTTTTGACATGGACATTGGGAATGGAGTTGATGTTCTCAGACCCATACTGCAAGCAGTTGAGTGACTGGCTCTAATTCCCTAGGCCTACATAATTAACATCCAAACATGATTCAGATTTACTTTAGATGTCGCTGGTGGGTTCTCATATACAGGTGTTAAGTGGAGTTCATTTTTTAAGTCTTTGTTTTGTAAAATTCCTCCATCCTTTGCCGCCACTGGTATCCATGCTTCCATTCACTGCTTCATATAACTGATGCAAATTTGGCCCCTGAATAAACAGAAACTACAGGTGATGTGGCAGCAAAAACCAATCTATACAAATTTAGGAGTTTTCTAGACCCTTCCCTTTTACTAACTATGTAAACACTCTCACTGAGAAATGAGATTCTGTAAAGTATATCTTCTTGCAAATGGGAAATAAGCTGTTCACTGTGGCCAGTGGACAGGGGCTGTGGAAGCTGCTAACCCTTCTGCCTTCCCTAGACATGCAGCTCCAGATGTTTGCATAGACAGAAGATGGACCCAATGGATTGGCCTATTTTCCAGCAAGCAAAAGAAAGGAACCGTGGGCCAGAGCAAAATATTTCAATGTCTGAGCGTAATGTAAGAGGTAAGTAATTTGAAGGTATCCACCCCTCATTATCTGAATGAAGGAAATTTTCAGCACAGGACATATATCAAATCCCAGCAAGATTACAACTTCACTTAAAGGAAGAACATGGTCTTTGCCTATGAGGTGATAAATTGCCTGTGCCAGAAACAGTGAAGACTTAGAAAGTGAATAAAGAAATGTCGCTAAGCATCTCTTACGCATGTCATAAAAGGTCACATTCAGTATAATTCACATGGAAAAGCAATGTCTGGTTGGTTTAGCGAAGAGGAGCAGAGAACAATTGTCCATTTAGCAGTAATTTGGGTAGGAAGTAGCACTACTGGCTCTCATCAGGGAACACAGGCAAAGGGATTATTGGCACATTGTTGTAAGGAGACTGCTTGTTTGTTTCCTGGTTGCCCGGCAGCTCAGACCCAAAATAATCACATGGAAACCATATTATTTAAATCACTGCTTGGCCCATTAGCTCTAGCTTCTTTTTTTTGTTTTTTTTTTTTGTTGTTGTTGTTGATGTTGTTTGTTTTTTCGAGACAGGGTTTCTCTGTGGCTTTGGAGTCTGCACTGGAACTAGCTCTTGTAAACCAGGCTGGTCTCGAACTCACAAAGATCCGCTTGTCTCTGCCTCCTGAGTGCCGGGATTAAAGGCGTGCGCCACCACTGCCCGGCTTAGCTCTAGCTTCTTAATGGCTAACTCTTACATGTGTGAGGAAGGCCTGCTTGTTCGTCCTGCTGCCCAGTTCCCAACCGCCCTGCTAGCTTAGCACTGAAATAACCACACAGAAACTGTATTAATTAAATCACTGCTTGGCCCATTAGCTCTAGCACATTATTGGCTAACTCTCACAGCTTAATCAAACCCATTTCTAGGATTCTGTGTATCGCCACGTGGCAGTGGCTTACCAGGTAAAGTTCCAGCATCTGTCTCTGGCAGGGCTAGCTCTGTTCTACCCTATCAGGCCAAGCCAGTTCCTTTATTAAGCATCCAGAGGAGAATTCCACATCAGTACACATCATCCAACAACACCCCCAACTATGTCAACCATAGTGATTACTTGCAGTGGGTGGGTCTGAAATCCCTTTCAACCAGATAGCTGATATTGAAATGCAAACAGTGTCGAAGTCAAAGAACTACAATTTGGGCAAGGCAGGTCTTACTTATGGTTTTATTTGCTAAATATTCTTCACACCATACCCTGCTTTTCTTTCATCTATTCGTTTGCTGTTTTGTGGTTGTATGGAAGAGAGTTAGAGCTACAATAAATGTCTTTCTGTGAGTGTTCCTCTGTTGGATATGGAGCAGGGAGGGAGAAAGGGAGAGAGAGAATAAATAAAATACAGGTGTTGAAAAGAAATGGCAAAATGGTGTCTCCAAAGGAAAACTAAAAGGAAAGGTAAAATGAACCAGAAGAATTCTTGTAGTGTTGAGAGACTCACATGTCCAGGGTGACCTTGCACTCAGGGAATCAGGATGTGTAGAAGCCAAATGTGAGTTGGAAACATGCCGGTGCCGATGCACAAAGACTCTGGGTAGAGAAGCATTGTTTCTGTGAGTAAATGCCGAGACTGGCCCTGGGCTAATTGAAATGAGCAGCTGCATGGGTCACGTAAGAATAAAATGTGAATGCTAGCAGTTGCAAGGGACCACAGGCTCTGCCTTTGTCAATATTGAAGTAAACAGGCAAAGCTCTTCCCTCTAGCATCCTACAATGTGAAACTTCAGGCTCCAATTGAAAGCTGCCCCTGGCATCTCCTGTGTCCTTCAGTGAATGTGGGATGCCTGCAGTTTCTCCAATTCAAACCCAGGTAGCTACCTGTGTGGAGGTGGACACAGGCGCTGTGTCTTCCATGGCTGTTCCACAGGACAGAAAGGGAAATGATGAGAGCTGCTAGCAGGAGCAGAGCATCTTCCCCAGGACACATTGTTTCCTGAAGTTGTTTTATTTCAAGAAGCCTCTGGTGGGGACAGGACACTCTCATTCTTTGTTACCTTCGGGCATGAGAAAGCACCAAGTCTATCTTTGCTAAGTTGTTTCATTCCCTCTGAGTCTGGGCTAGTTTCTGTCAAAAAAAAAATAGAGCTAAAATGGTTGCTGAGCATTAAAAATATTAGCATTTTCCCCACAACAGCTTCTGTAAGTGTGCTTTAATGATCCATCAAAGTTATAGGGTTTAACTTTAGGCCAAAGATATTTTTTTAATTATGTTTACTAATACATGAGGTTTAATTTGTGAGGTGTTTTTGTTGTTGTTGTTATTTTGTTTTTAAACATAGGAGGAAAGGAACCTGGGAACTCTGGAACAGAATCACAGCTGTGGATGTCATCATCAGGGAACGGAGCCATTTTAGCTACAACCTAGAGTGGAATATCTGGGGTCTGCCAAGGGTTCCTCACTGTCATGGGTTCTCGCTCCAAACAACCTGGAATTCTGTTGTTTCCTGAGGGGTAGATTAGCTAGAGGACTCCCCTACTCACTGGGTACCACCTTAGCATATTGACACGACTTCTGTTTTGCAACGTGTCTTATTCATTTTATTTAACCTTCTGTACACAAAGCAATACCGAAAGAATAAAAAGCACACTTTTCGTCTACGTACTCAGATATTCCTAAGAACAACCTTAAAGATATTCTACGGCTTGCCTAGAACCAGCTTCAGATCCCACGGAAGATTGTTAGTAAAGAGAATAGTAAAAATGTCTTCTAGCTGAATCTTAGGTGAGGCTCAAGGGAACACAGGACAGCAGCTTAGAACCTAGTCCCTCTGCAGACTTACCCCCTTCTGCGGCACTGAAACAAAGCAGTCTCCAGGAGCTGATTGGCCTTCATTAACTCTCTGTAAAGTAACGTGTCTGATTTTCCAGTTTTGATTCACTGGACTTGGTTTCGGTGAAGAAAGTGTTCGCATATAAGAAGACAGGACTTGATTTTTGCCTGATTGCCACTCCGGTTTAGTATCCATGGGGATGTGCAAAAGATGAAGGTGTTGTGGTTTACAGCAGCCTCCAGTGTAGCCTTGGGGTTGAGGAACTTGTGTTGCCGAGATCATTCTTTACAGCAAGCATCTGGGGTGTTCAGCCACTCATTCGTCACCTGTTACAACAGAAACCTATCTTTCTAGACACAGAGCCTCAGTTTAGTCCTAGGAAAATTTCATCCTGAATGTTCTTTCTTTTGTTCTTCGGCCTCTCCAATATTTCACTGAATATGTTAGTCATGAACGGCTCATCTGGAGCTCCTGGGACTGTGTCAGCATTCCAGGATGGAAACTGGTTATTGAATGACAATTCCATAAACTCTATTAAGCACCTGGCATGTGTGAAGGGATGCTATCAATTCTAAGAAACTTTGAAGGAACACTTAGCACAGTGATAGATGCAAAGGGTATGACAACTGGCCTCAGTTTGGTGAGAGGGTGGATCTGTTTCGGCTTTGCAGGTCACAGCAGCTTTCTGAAATTTCTCTCCAGCGAACACTTGGCAGGGGATTGTCTGCAAGATAAAAAAGAAATAGTTGGAACCCTCTAAACAAAGACAACACCGTCGACAGGAACAGTGGCATCACAGAGAATGCCTGTGGAGCAAAGAGAGAGAGAGAGATTCAGTGTGGTTCAGTTCAAGCTTACAACAGGTTATGGTGAACTGAGAAGATGAGCCTGGAGAGGTAGGCGGGGCCATGCCTGTTCTTTCGGGGACTGAAGAGCTCTCCAGCTTTCTAATCTGAAAGGACTCAAATTAAGACAATTTTGAGCTTGCTACTGTTTGGAATGAAGCAATAGTTATAAGAATAAGCCAAAAGAATAACCATGAATGGCAACCATACACAAGCAACCATCTAATCTACAAAACAATCTAATAAAAAAGGTTGAACAGA
Organism: Dicrostonyx torquatus; assembly: GCA_028555095.1. Classification (NCBI taxonomy): domain Eukaryota; kingdom Metazoa; phylum Chordata; class Mammalia; order Rodentia; family Cricetidae; genus Dicrostonyx; species Dicrostonyx torquatus. The sequence continues at coordinate 4,997,552 of JAQHUG010000135.1, forward strand.
GGAAAGTGATGTGATCTGAGACTGGTGCTGGAAGTAAAGGTGCTGTCTATTTCGGCATGCCCTTTCCTCTCTGCCATTCCACTCTTATAAAAATAGGACATTTCTTTCCTCTTTGAAGCCACAGATTCAAACCAAACTTCTGCAGACAACACTGGCTGGAATCCTGCCAGCAGGTGCATTTCTGGTGTGCCTCTCCTTTTTTTTTTTCTCCTTCATTTTTTTTGGGGGGGGCATATGCAGGAATGTTGTTTGAAGGTTGATGACTCTTTTGGCTTTTTGAAGGGACCGTACACCCAGCTCCCAAATAAATCATACACTGAGGTTTATTCTTAGTTATGAATGCCCTGTCTTAGCTTGTCTTTCTTCTTGTCAGCCTTTTCTTAAATTATCTTGTTTATCTTTTGCGTCTAGGCTTTTATCTTTTTCTATTTCTGTATACCTTTCTTTTTCTTCTTTCTCCATGGCTTCCTGTGTAGCTGGATGGCTGGCCCCTGATGTCCTCCTCTCCTTGATCTTTTGCTCCTCTTCTTCCTTATTTCTCTTTCTATTTATACTCCTTGCCTGCTAACCCTGCTTATTCTTGCTCCTGCTTCACTGTTGGCCGTTCAGCTCTTTATTAGACCAATCAGGTGTTTTAGACAGGCAAGGAATCACAGCTTCACAGAGTTAAACAAATGCAGCATAGAGAAAAGCAACACACCTTAAAATAATATTCCCCAACATAGAAAGACAGAAGAAATGCAAGCTGAATGACCTCTTGGTGTGGGTGAGGATTGAGGCCTTTTCAGAAGACAGTAGTAGTCTTTCTATATCAAATAGTATAGAGCTGTGAGTTTTAATCCCAACAATAGACATGTAGGCTAATTTTTAAAAGGCTTTGCTGTTTTACTTTTTCTGAACAATTGTGAGATTGGTTCCCATATCCTGAAAACGAAAGGATATGATCACGATGGTTAAGACCAAGTAGCTGCATGAGTTTCTGAGCTATCCTGCAAATAGTCCCCTCCACCCTACAACCTCCATGTGTTCTTACTATTTATACTTAGAGAACTTTGACCTTTAATTTAGTTCTTGTCTCTGCCGTCCTTTCAGTAATCTCTCTTCCTGAGTCTTTGGTTTATCAGTGATTTAATAATTCTACTTTGACCTTCTCTTTTGGTCTCCTTATTGACTTCACGACTCTTTTTTTTTTTTTTAGCCTCCATTTGATAGTCTTCTCTCCAGTATTTAAAAAAATGGTTCTTACATGTTTATGTAGTGCACATGTATATGTGGGTACACATGTGTCTGTGGTGCGTATGTGTGTGCGGTGTGCATGTGTATGTGGCACTCCTGTGTGTGTGGTATGTATGTGTATGTGGTATGCATGTGTGGCACTCATGTGTGTGGTGTGCATGCACTAGTGTGGATATTTATATGGAGCAATGCCAAAGGCTGACACTGAGTGTTTCTCTGGATCAGTCTCCACATTACATAGTGATTCAGGTTCCCTCACTTGAACCCAGAACTTTCTGATTTGGGTTGTTCAATTAGCCAGTTCGCTTCAGAAAGCCCCTAAAGTCGCTGTCCTCTAAGAGCTGGAGTTACACATGGGCAAACACACCCATTAAGCATTTTGGAATTCTGAACTCCAGTCCTCATGATTGCATGGCAAACACTTTACCCTCTGGGTCATTACCACTCTCCCAGGGAAAGCTGACTTTCAGATTCCTCCAAGTAGACCCAAAGCAAAAAAAGTTATATCTACTATAGTCATCAATTAATAATTAGCTCTCAAAACCATTAGCTATGGGATTGGTGTTTAATATAAGCAACTACTGACCAAATAAAAACTGCAAAATATGTCTGGTGACTGTAGCTTAGCAGTTTGAGGACTTTTCTGAGCATTTGTAAAAGTAATGCCTGTAGAGATTTACTCAATTGTTCAGTATCTTCTCAGCATGAGACATGTGGACACAAAAGTTTATTTCTGAGAAATATAAGAGACCAATCAGGTCACACTAATGTAGTTGGCTGTTTTACTCTTTGGGGACTCACCACCAAACTTCCACATAAATACACGGAGACTCATTCTTACTTATGAATGCCGGGCCTTAGTTTGGCTTGTTTCTAGCAAGCTTTTCTTAACTTAAATTGTCCTGTCCACCTTCTGCTTCTGGGTTTTTACCATTCTTTATTCTGTATGTCTTTCTTTCCTTCTTACTTACTCCATGACTGGTTGTGTGGCCTGGTGGTTGGTCCCTGGTGTCCTTCTCTCCTTCTCATTTCCTTACTCTCCTTCTCTCAAGCCTAGATTTCTCTTCCTATTTATTCTCACAGGGCAGACCTGCCTATCCCTCTCCTGCCTAGCTATTGGCTGGTGAGTTGTTTATTAGACCACTCAGGTGTTTTAGACAGATGAAATAACACAGCTTTAGAGAGTTAAACAAATGGAGCATAAAAGAATGCAGTACATCTTTATATCATTAAATATTCCACAACACGAACAAATGTAGCACATCTTAAATATTATACCACACACTAATATCATTTGAATTCCTTAGTAACATGCAATCCGTGTACCTGGTTCATAGTGGAAAAAGATGGGTTGTCCATGAGTTAGTAAACTCCTTCTGTCAGAGTTCATTTTTACCAGGGAAACAACGGCTCCTGATATACCATCTATAAAACACCAACAATGTATAATATGGTATTTTTTTTACATAAATTCATATATTCCACGCCAGGCTATTGTGACTCCTGAGTTCAACAACTGAAAAAAAAATGTGTGAGAAGTATCAGAAATGTTTTGAGAAAAGCCTCCAAGATTATCTAAGTTTTAGAAAAGTAAGGCCTTTGAGGAAAGGTCAGAGGCTGGGGATTATTCTGGATGAGGAATGATTTTGAGATGATCTGTGAGTATTTTGAGTTTTTTCGTTTGGAGAGCAGTTTGTTAAGCACCTTTTTTTTTTTTTTTTTTTCTGTAACCACTAAAGGGTAAAAGTGAAACTGAAAGGATTTAGGCTTGGAGGGAGGGTGTGGGCTGAAGAGGACCACTGACTCTCCCCTGCTGCAGTCTGGGTTGTACTTTCCTCCCTCCTTCCCTCCCTGCCTGCCTTGCTGTTCACCTGGGGACCAGGGGTGCTCTAACCTCCCCACTGACTTGCATGGAGTCCATAAAATGAGCTATTTCCTTGTCAGAGATTTTTTTTTGTTTTGTTTTGTTTTTCAAGACAGGGTTTCTCTGTAGTTTTTGGAGCCTGTCCTGGAACTAGCTCTTGTAGACCAGTCTGGCCTCGAACTCACAAAGATCTGCCTGCCTCTGCCTCCCGAGTGCTGGGATTAAAGGCGTGTGCCACCACCGCCCGGCCCTTGTTAGAGATGTTTAACTCAAAGTGTTAAAGAAAGTGATTTGATCCATTTAATGTGTTGGATTCCTTCCCCTCCACCCGCCATGGCTGTGAGGATCAAACCCAGAGCCTTCCATAGCCTAGGCAAAGCTCTCCCAGTGAACTACCTTCTCACTCCTGTCTTGAATTTTGTTTTCAGAAATAAGGTGATCATTATCAATAACTTTAATGTTAGAGTCTATTTTATTTCCTGCTGTGGAAAGGAAAAAAAAAACAGGATGAATAAAGAAAATGAAAAGTTTTAGGATTATCAATTTCATTAGTTGTAGTTGCATAGTCTTTTTAAAATATGTATTTAATTTTGATTTTAGATGTATGAGAGTTTTATCTGCATGTATGTGTATACCACATGTGTGCCTGGTAACAGAAGAGACCACAATAGGGCATTGAATTCCCTCAGACCAGAGTTATGGATGAAGGTGAGCCACCATGTAGGTTCTGGGAATCAAACCTAGATTTTCTACAGAGCATCTGCATTTACCTGCTAGGACATATCCCCAAACTCTTGCATGTGAAAAATATGCTGGGAAATGAAGCAGTTTAAGAAAAAGTTCTTGATTATCGTAGAGTAATGACAGAAACATTGGTAATTCTATCTAGGTGTTGACTATGAAGAATTTTGGGAAAAACTGTTGTAAGAGGCACAGAGGGCTGTGTCTCGCCATGGCTATCTTATACCCAAAATAACCACATGAAAATTGTATCCATTTAAATACTGCCTGGCCCATTATACCTAGCATTTTCTTGGCTAACTCTCACATCTTAAACTAACCCATTTCTAATAGTCTGTGTGTCACCACGAGGTGGTGGCTTACCGGAAAATTCTAACCTACGTTCATCTCAGGTAGGAGCATCATGGCATCTGCCACTCTTCCTTTCTTCCCAGCCTTCTGTTCGGTCTACTCCACCCACCTAAAAGCTGACCTATCCTACAGGCCAGGCAGTCTGTTTATTTAACCAATGAAAGCACAGAAATACAGAAGAACCCTCCTACACCAAAAAACACCATATTAAAATTAATATGATGAGGTAGGGTAACAAACCATTCTGTTTTTTTTCTAATCCTTGAACTTTATTGTTTCTCCTCCATTTCAGATTTAACAGTTTAAATAAGACATTTGTCACTTGTTGAAGTAAGATCTGTTTAGTGATTCAAGACGTAAACTTAGAAGTGCAGTGGGCATTGCCTTTACACCCAGTTGCATAAATATCTAATTTCCTTAGGTTCCCGAGCTTGAGTTTTCTGTTAAAATATAAATTGCTGAGTTTCCAAGCTCTGTCTCATGGCAGTGTAAGTACAATGACTCCAAAACGTCATACTTTTAAACACACTGCCACCTCCTTCGAAACAACTCCTTCCCGAATGTCTTGCAATTTCTCTTCTCCATGGGTCTCCTCTACAAGAGACTCTCACATCCTCAAGGTGTTTTTCAGCATCAGCTGCTCTCCCAATCACCACCCTTGCATTCAGAGGCTACCTGAACTGAACCTCCTAAAATATTAACCTGACATGTCTTCATGCTTTGTAGTCCTTAGCAGCACCTCCTCTTCTGCATAAATCATTTCAGTGAGTTTGCAGATCTGCTGAGTCATGATACCATGCAAGTACACGCATGCACACACACAAACACACACACACACACACACCTATGCTTTTAAAGTGCTATAGATTTACAGATGCCTATACTGCAAGATAAATAAAGTATTTTATGGATATGGGTGTTTTGCCTGCATGTATATCTGTACAACATTGTACCTGGTGCGGACAGAGGCCAGAAGAGGGCATCAGATCCCTTGGAACTGGAGTTACTGATGGTTGTGAGCTGCCATATGGGTGTAGGTCCTCTGGAAGAATAGTTAGGGCTCTTAAACTCTAAGCCATATTCCAGCCCCCATTATTGCATTGTGATGCACAACTCCTTTACATGCTAGTTGCAATTTCTTTGACCTACTGTAGCCACCCCCTTTCTTTCCTCCAGAATACCCTGTTTATACTTGTCATGCCATAGAGCTATGCTCTCCTTATTTCTCCACATGCTGGGAGCTTTTTAAAGATTAAAAAAAAAGTCCTATGTGTCTTGGAGCTTTTGTGCCTTTTCTCTGCACTAGCCCCTCTCTCCTCCACATGCTCCTGGATTCCTGCCGCGATTAGAGTATAGAAAGTACTGGATAAGTGTTCCCAGAAGCGTGAGACAGAATGCTCTTGAGATGATGCCTTGGGAGTTAGTTAATTATTAAAGTATCTTTTGTACAGACAGAGGAATCTATAGCACTTTGAACATGGACAGATTGAAGTAGAAGATTGGCTTGAAAAGTAGTTTTAAAAATAGAGTTTTCTTAAGGAGTGTATGAATGAGTACAGATTTTGATTCCATGACTAAATAAAATAAAATTAATGGGCTTCACAAATTTGTTGTAAGTACATATCTATGTACTGGAGAGGGAAAATAAAGGTACATGGGAAACTTTATTTTTCTATTTAAAATAATCACTTTTAATTCAGCTTCTTATCTAACACCACCACTGTAATTTTAAAAAGTGGAAAAGTAAAAATCCATTTAAATAGCTGGCTTTTTGATAACATATTTACATTGATACGATAAATATATTATTTGATCATTTTTCCCCAAAGGACCGGAGGACAGCTTCTAGATGAGGGGTGATGTACAGGAGGAGCTCCAGAAAGGACGTGATGGGGAGGGCAGGAGAATGTCCTTACATCCAGAGCAGACATCTGACATTATCTCCTCAAGGTGGACTAACCTTGAGTGGCCTGACATTTGCACAATGGCTTTCTCTCTGATCTGTCTGTGGTTCCAACTAATGACTTGAAAATACCTCGGCTGTTTCTTGAATCCTCCTTCCTATGTTGTTTTATGACAGTCTAATAAGACCTCAGCCTTTTCCCAATGACCATATGTAAAGTTAGATAAATTATAATATTCTAATATTCAGTGCTTAATTGGTGTTCAACAGTCAGTGCAGGCTTTCAGGGCTGTGTAAGAGGGGAGGAAACACACAGACAGTGGAAATTTTACCTTCATGCTTTCTTGTTAGAAGATTAGGCTTTCTTTCCCTGTGATATCAGGGAACTAAATTAGAAGAGATGAAGCTATAATATGGTTGTGGTAACAATGTCTCCCCTCAAAACTCCCTTCTTCAAATCAGCCTTGGGTGCAAATTCAAAATGTGTCCACATGATTTCCCAGGTTTCTGTAAGCCAAATGTATCACTCAAGGTTTTCTTGGCTGAATGTAATAGAAATTTGGCCAAAGTGGGAAGAGGTAGCTTAGAAAAGGGGCTGAATATCCAGAGGTAAGCTACATATGAATGTACAAGGCTGCCCAAGGCTTGCCCTGACCCATCAGTACCACAGTTTTATTGCTATTTCAGGCTTGGTAAGTTTATAATTTTATCCCCTTATGGTGTAGGAGGGTTCTTCTGTATTTTGTGTTGCTTCATTGGTTAATAAAGAAACTGCCTTGGCCTTTTGATAGGGCAGGACTTAGATAGGCGGGGGAAAGAGAACAGTATGCTGGGAAGAAGACTGAGTCAGGAAGAGAGCTGCCATGAAGCCGCCAGGGTCAGACATGCTGAATGATTCCCGGTAAGACCACTACCTCGTGGTGACACACAGACTATTAGAAATGGGCTGAATCAGATGTAAGAGTTAGCCAAGCAAAGACTAGAGATAATGGGCCAGGCAGTATTTAAATGAATACAGTTTGTGTGTAATTATTTCGGGAATAAGCTAGCCGGCAGCTGGGAGCTGGGCAGCTGGGAGACACAGCCCGCTCCTCCTCATTACTACAGTTTGGTGCCCACGGCCGGGAGCTGGGAGCCAGGGAATGTAGCCCCCACAGCCCACTCCTCAAGGGCCCATGCTCCTCTCAGGTGCTGGGAACACAGCCCGTACCTCTTACTACACTTGCTCATCTGGGTTTTAGATGGCAGATGACCTAACTCCACTTACACTCCAAGCAAGAAGAAAGAAAGAATAAGAAGACAGGAAGAGGAGTGTTACACTAGCAAGGTTAAATATGCTGAATATCTTCACTGATTACTATGGATTCCCACAGACTACGATGACATCAAATAGCCTTACCCAGACACAGCACAAACTTGTAAGGTGAAAAGCTTTTCCAGGCATGCTCTCTGGGCCACTAGTAAGAATGATGGACAAAAGAGTACCAAATGGGAAGTAAAAGCACATGCTATTCTACTCATTGACATTCATTTCTGCTTTATTTTCTTTCTTTTTCTTTTAATATTTATTTACTTATTATGTATACAATATTCTATCTGTGTGTATGTCTGCAGGCCAGAAGAGGGCACCAGACCTCACTATAGATGGTTGTGAGCAACCATGTGGTTGCTGGGAATTTAACTCATGACCTTTGGAAGGGCAGGCAATGCTCTTAACCGCTGAGCCATCTCTCCAACCCCCGTTTCTGCTTTATTTTCTTACACACTCAAATAATCCTTTAAACGAGGATTTATGTATTTGGTGGGGAGGCATAGGCTTGTGATGTTGCCCATGCAGAGACCAACAGATAAATTTTTATCAGTCACTTCTCTCTTTCCACCTTGTTTTGAGACAGTGTTGTCTATGTTAACTTTTTTGCTTTGTATTATAAGTCTGACTGATTCTCCTGTCTTCTCCTTCCATTTCACCATAGGAGTGCTGGTGTTGCAAATGCCTGCTGCCAGATCTTTTTCTGTGAGTTCTTGAACTCAGGTTTTCCAGCTAGAGTGGCAAGTGCTTTTTGTTACTGAGGCATTTCCCCAGCCCAGACCTGTTGTAAATGGGGGAGAGGTGTGGGTTATATTCCCAGCGCCTGGCTCCCAACCCCCAGCTGCCAGCCCGCTCAGCCGCTGGTTGCTTGCTTATGCCCGAAATAACCACATGAGAATTATATTCATTTAAACTCTGCTT
>JAQHUG010000135.1:5031036-5038536 GCA_028555095.1 Dicrostonyx torquatus
GGCTGAGTCAAAGAGATGCCATGTAGCTGCCAAAGGAGAAGGGCCCAGAACCTTCTTGGTAAGCAATACACAGATTGTGACAATACACAGATTAATAGAAATGGGTTAATTCAAGTTGTAAGAGCTAGCTAAAAATATGCCTAGACATTGGCTAGACAGTGTTGTAATTAATAGTTTCTGTGTGATTATTCGGGTCTCGGTGACTTGAATATAAAAGAGCAGTCTCCCTCTACATATATATGTATATATTTGTATATATAAACCAATGAAACAAAGTGTAAATCTGAAAAACCACAAATTTAAATTATATTTGCATTTCAAATTTAATATATTCCCAAATCTGTGTCTCTCTCTCTGCGTGCGTGCGTGCGTGCGTGCGTGCGTGTGTGTGTGTGTGTGTGTGTGTGTGTGTGCGCAGAGCAAGCAGCATGGGCTTTATAAAGTAAAGGTAACCAAGTCATATAAAACAAGGTAGGTTAAAAGATATGAGCTAATTTTAGTTTAAAAAATTAGTTATAAACAAGCCTAAGCTATCGACTGGGATTTCATAATTAATAAGAAGTCTGTGTGTCAGGATTTGGGAGTTTGCTGGTGGGACATGGAAAAACTAGATACATCATTATTTATAAGTTATCATAAAATACGTCCCAGAAAGATTTTTCCCCAGTTTCCTTACTTTTTAAAGGGAAATATTTTGCTAGTTAAAGTACAGGGCCTGCAGTTTTGCTGGAAGAGGCAAAGCCCTGCACATACTATCATTGCTGCTTTCTGTCTCTCTGTGTGGTGAATGCACGTGCATATTCATGCATGCGCATGTGTTCATGTGCGTACATGTTACACTGTGTATGTGCAGAGGTGTTCGTGCACTGATGCACAAATACGTACGGAGGCCAGCGGAAGACCCTGGGTTTCCCCTAGTACACGCCTCCTTATTTATTACTGCTATTACCAAGTAGTCCTTGAAATATTCTTTCAATTTCATGATACAAGAATTGGGAGTCTTTTTGTTAGGGAGATGCTATGCAAGTGGTACCCTATGTGTAGACGTCAGTGTACCATGTAAGGGAGTCGAGGTCAGCGTACTATATAAGGGAGTCAGTTGGCTCTGCGCTGCGGATAGAATACAACATCAGGGTGTTGGTTCCTCTACACTGTGGATTTCCACAATCACAGTCAGATTCTCCAAGGTTGTGGCAAGTGTTTCACTTACACAGCCATCTGCCTGGACCTTCTTGACTTTTGAGATAGTCTCCCACTGAATCTGGGGTTCGCATATTCAGCTAAATGGCCAAGTAAACAAGCTCCCTGTAACTGCCTATTTCTGTGTCCCCAGCACTCAGATTACTCATTCCCCAGTCCTGGCCTGGACTTTTAGATTGGTGTTGTGTATCTGACTCGGGTCTTCTTGCTGAGTGGTAAGCACTTGACCTTCACTTGATGAGAATTCTACCCAGCCCCTATTTTGCTATTTTTTATATTTGGAAATAATTTTGGTCTTCATATTTGACTTAAAAGTGAAGATAAAATAGGTCAAGAAGCACAGGCCTTTCATGCCTGTTACTCAGGGGTTAGGCTGAGGCAGAAGGAGCCTGAGTTCAAGACCTGTGTAGGTTATAAAGTAATTTCATAGCTAAATGGGAAAACTTTGTGCTTCCTTTCTCCACAGAAAAGAAAAAAAGAGGGCTCTGGGCATAGCATAGTGGGAGAGTGCCTGTCAAGAATGTATGAGGCACTGGGTTCAGTCCTCAGGACTATGAACAAAAAAAGTAAATCCATACAATAGACACATACCTAAAAAGAAAATCAGAATGAATATTAAATAAATCCATAAACTTCCATAATTCCACAAGAAATGTCAGACAAGTCTGCTTAAGGGGAAATGTCCATGAATGGCCTCTTTCCCCCCTGTTTCTAATTGAGTGTGGGGACAAGACTTTGCAAGGCTACATCAGGACATGGCCACACTGGATGTGTCTCTACAGCAACATTCAGTGGAAGAGGGGCATCCCCTACCTTAAGACCCGTCTGTATTCAGGGTGACCACGACTGTGTGCTCTGCCTGACTGATGAAGATGAGCTGACTTTCTGCATCGAGGAAGTTTGTCTTGCAAGGACCACAGCGACAAGACAATCACCGATTGCTAATTGTGCATAACCAGGGCTAAAGATATGCAACCACTTTACGGCAGGTAATAAATGAAGTGGACATGGAAATGTATCAGGTGCTTTCGTAATGCGGTTGGGATAGTGCTTGGCGGCCATCACAATGAATGCAAGCCAATTTTAGAGTCAAAATTTAGGAGCGCTTGTCTTACTTGACTGAGTTCTACCGAGCAGACTGACTTAATTGTGAATGTAACTTTTTATTTCCATGATGAAATAAAACTGATCTATGATTTGTAAACAGCATTAACCACCTTCAATTACTTTGTATCATAATGGGATTTAGGCTGAGTTTAACACTTGGACGATGCTTTCATTGTCAGTGCAGGACATAGATAAAATATGGACGCCTGACCTGGTAGCAAATGGACATAGGGCATAAACAGTTCCCAGAGCAGGAAAATCTGAAGGGCTTCAAGTCAGCAAATAAACACCCATTAAAAATTATAATCAGGTAGTAGCTTTCGTCTCTGAAGGTGACAAGAATTTCTTTCTAAATAATAAGCCCCAGTGTTAGGGTGAATATGTGAGATCATGAGGAAACTTGTTGTGGGGAAAATAGGTACAACTTTTATCAAGATCATTTGGTCAATATTTACCCTAAGCGCTCAAATTGTTGTATTCTTTGACTGACTAATTACACCCCTGTGAACTTTCCCTGACACGGATTTGAATATTTGTCTGATTAATGAGTCAGTATTTTATTGATGACATAAAATGGACGATAGAAATGACCAAAGCCTCAGACTACACAATTGTGGACTTAATACTTGATGATAAAAAGAAATGCAAAATATTAAAAGAAATTGTAATGACAAGAATAAAGATAAATAAGTAGTTGAGACTAAATGAAAGAGTTCAAGGGCCATACATTAGGACCCTTCCCTGTTAAATCGATGAACATGGTATTTTATTAACTCACTCTGTGTATTTGTATCATAGTCAGGACACTCATCTCTTTAACTCCTCCCAAACACCCCCCACCTTCCCAACTCCCTCCCAACTTCATGACTTTTTTTCTCTTAATACTACGATGACTGTGACTACTATTAATAAGCAAGAGTCCTACCATATTCTGCAGGCTTGCAACTAACTAGATCTTCCTGCCTCCACTTTTTGAGTGATGTGATTACAGACAGTGACCATCATGTGGGAAAGTCCTGTTTTTTAATCTGACTAAATATCAGTATAATATATAGAAGTTATACATAATTTGTCACATATACATAGGGAAAAATCATGAGTGACTATATGCTAGAATGCCGTTTTTTAGAATGGTAAAGGTTGGCATTCTTTCTCATTTTTAATTTTTTTCTAAAAATATGAAAGCTTTTCTTAAGTAGAACAGTCAACAAGGTGCTTTCTTAAAGACAGCTCTCATTACTCCTGCCATCACTGAATCAACCTGTCAAATGAACAGAGGCATTTTACCATTATGGCTAACAATCTTTGAAAGTGTGTGTGCACATGTTCACATACAAAGAACTGTGTTTGGATATATGTAGTAAGAGGAGCAGGCTGTGTCATGCCTGGATCCCAGTGCAGGCAGGCTAGCTTATACCCGAAATAACCACATGAAAATTATATTAATTTAAATACTGCCTGGCCCATTATCTCTAGCCTTTTCTTGGGTAACTCTCACATCTTATTTCAACTCATTTTTAATAGTCTGTAAGTCACCAGGAGGTAGTGGGCTTACTGGGAAGATTCAGCATGTCTGACCCTGGTGGCTTCATGGCAACTCTCTCTGAGCCAGTCTTCTTCCCAGCATACTGTTCTCTTTTCCCTGCCTATCTAAGTCCTGCCCTATCAAAAGGCCAAGGCAGCTTCTTTATTAACCAATGAAAGCAACACAAAATACAGAAGAACCCTCCTACACCAGATAGATGCATGGATATTTGTGTGTGTGTGTGTGTGTCCACATTTTTATAAAAGATAACATGTGAACTTCTTAGTTTATTGTTGGCTAAGTATTACCTAAAACTGTTGTCTCTGAGGATATAAAACATTTGTTGGGGAGAATCAAGACACAAGATGGCTCCTGGGTTGTTGCCTAGGTAATGCAATAAGTTATATTAGGAAATATTCTAGACATCTAAATTTGGCAAGAGACACTATTGTGTTATACATTTTATATAAATACTAGGACACTGGGGTATAATTTGGACAGGGAAAATTATAGATACAGAAGGACTGAGCTTTTAAAAATGTATTCAATAGTTGGTGAAAATTATTTTACTTAACCTCTAGACTTTGTAAGACAAATATCTGATTTTATTTTATTGACACAAAACTGTAGCAGTTTTGAGAGGTTACACAATATACTGAAGAATCACAAAGCCAATAATTTACCGAATATATGATGGGGCCAGAATTTGAATCTGTTTTCACCACAGACATCATATCTTATTATTCATAGGGCCTCATGAAGAGACTCTGAGTCAAACAGGACTTTTCAGAGAAAGTTACATAAATTGAGAATGTAAAGCAATATTTATTGATGACATTCTATATGGACATTTTCTTACAGATAGTAGAAATTCTCAAAACTCCAGCAAGAGTCTTACAATTTGAATACCTGTAGTTTTGATATGCATAGTTTTGTTGTTTTTGTTTGTTTGGTTGCTGTTTCAGGGTTTCACTGTTTAGTACCAGTTGTCTTTAAACATGATAGGTAGACCAGGCTCATCTTGAATTTACAGAAATCAGCCTTCCAGTACCTCTGATATACTGAGATTAACTGTATGCACCAGCATGCCTGGCCCTGGTAGGCATATCTACAGTATTCTAAACTCTGCATTACCTGTGGAAAACAGGTTGTAGCCATAGAATAATTCCCAAGGGAGAGTATAATTTTCAGCAAAGAAAAAATGAAGGAGTTATTATACTTTTAGCTTGAAATTGATTAATCAAGTGTTACAAATGAGAAAACTGGGTTCAGAGAGATGATATAATTAGCTTAAGAACGCATAGCCCATTTGTAGCAGAGCCCAGCTACAACTTAGCTTTCTAGACTTCTGTGCAGTGTTCTTTCCTTTGTTTGCTTTCCAATGCTGGTGACTGTTTAATTATTAGCTTCATTTGGCTTCCTCCTCAAGGATATTGGAGGTAGCTAGAGTATGTAGAGACTATGCTTAGGATTCCAGAGAAGTCAAGAGATGGGGAAGTAATGAACACAAACAAGATGAAAACAAACTTCCTGTTACCAATTCTTTGCCTGTAAAAGAATCACATAACAGAATAAAGGTTGAGGCATGTGTGTGTGTGGTGTGTGCATGTATGTGTGTGTGTGTGGTGTATATGTGGTGTATGTGTGTGTGTATGTGTGTGTGTATGTGTGGTGTGTATGTGTGTGTGTTTGTATGTGTGTGTTGTGTGTGTATGTGTGTATGTGGTGTGTGTATGTGTGTGTGTGTGTATGTGTGTGTGTGTGTGCGTGTATGTGCGCGCACATGGGCCTGCCACAGCACATGTCTAGAAGGCAGAGGGCAGATTCTGGTGTCATTCTTTACCCTCTATTTTGTGTGGGATGCTTGTTTTCTCGGTGTTCCAGGTTAGTTGGTTCCACAGCTCTGGGGGTTCTTCCATCTCCCCCAACCACCTACACCCATTTGCTGTAGAAGGACTAACATGAGAGAAATAAGCAAAGATCTAAGGTGTCCATCTGGACAAGGCTCCTGAACCCAGATCTTCACACTCATGAGGAAATGCTTTGCTCTCACCAACCATGTCACTGCCCCCAAGTGAATGCATCTTAGACCATCATGTTAAAAGACAGTAAAACGACAAGAATGAGTGCTGGCTTTGGGAGTCAGCAGAAGCATTTCTGTGTGCAGCTGTTCTCACAGAACACTGTCTTCCTAAGCTAGGCCAAAGACCTCGTTTTGCAAAGTTTTGTTTCTGGTGTTGGGCGCGTATTTGCAGAACCCCAGAATGCTGAGCTCAATTAGTCTACCAAAGTGGACTGTGATCATGCCCACCTATTAAGTCAATCCTCAGCCTACTGAGTGACATCATTTGGGGAGGTCAAATTAAATGTACTAAATGTACTCACCTCTGGTTGCAAAGCTGACAGGCAAAGCAGTCCAGGTGGTACACATTATCCTTGGCACGCATCACCATCTCAAAGGCAGGGATGAGCTTGCTACAGGCAGCACAGTTTCCCGTTACACCAAACAGCCTAGAACAATAAACATTTTCTTTTTCAACTGAAGGCAACCTGGGTTTGCAAACTGAGAAACTGTTAATCCATGCTTTGAAGTGATTCATACACAATGCCTTATGATGCTCGCAAATGAGTTTTGCCTGAGCTGTGCACATATTCTTCTGCAATATAGCCTCCTTTGACCTCTCCAGATGAAAATTACATACCATTTTAAGAGTAAAGGAAAAGACAAACACATTAGGATGCTTATACATCTGCAAACAAACAGCAGTCAATGTGGCAAATTCACTCAAAAAACACTTGCTGCCTAGAGTATCAATATAAAAGCAGTACATTCAAACCTTAATGTTACATAGTAGCATTTTAGTGAAAAAGAATCCCATGTATATGATTCACTCCTCTTTGACATCTAATTACGAAAAGGCTTGCCAGTGACATTAAAGAGCACCTATGAACAAGCCACTTAAGCGACTCTAACATACGGAGGTACGTGCACGTGCTGGCCCTATGGCGCAGTTACAGCAGTGATTATGTTCTTCAGGTAACACATTACAGTAAATGAGGCTATGAGCTATACATAGCCAGATCTGGAGCTGTCAAAATATACTCTCAGAATAATGTGGGAAAATACACACCCATGCGCACATGTGCACATATATATCTTATTTGCTGAAGATTCCTAGAAATAGTTATTGGAATGACTTATAAAACAGTACCAAAGGGTTTTTTAACATAGTACCAGAGGTGAAATAGCATTTTATTTTCTATCTGCATGGGTCGTATTTAAAGCAAGTTTCTTTAAAGTTGTTAATGGTGGTGAGAAGCTATCACAAATAATATTTTGTGCACAGTGGTTAAGGCATTTTTAAAACTAGGGAATGAGCTCAGAGAAAAACAGCCCATCTGCCAGCTTTCTTTTTTCTCCAGCATCAGGCTGACGGGAGAAAAAATATAATGGTTCTCATGGGAAAGACGAAATTAAAAGCAGTTCGAAACTAATGAATTCAAAGGTGTTATGGAGAAAGCTTGTTTTGGTTATAAAAAAGCACTTTCCAAAAGTCGTAGCCTTTCATGTTATTGAATTTTAGGATTATGCACAAACATGCCCGAATCTCATTTCTCTCTCTAGACTCCAAAGGTCCTCGCTTAAGGTGAGCATATTCATTTTTCAA
>JAQHUG010000135.1:5041036-5054422 GCA_028555095.1 Dicrostonyx torquatus
ACATACTATCAAGAGCTGACTCACCAGACGAAAGGTGATACGCATCATGGGTACCACATCTATGCCTACTGCTGTTTCTAAACACCTGAAAGATACTTGTATTTCTTGTCTATTCCAATTTTTGTTTTCACTGCCTGGTATTGATGATGTAAAAAAAAAAAGACAAGATAAAAGCCAAACAGACAACTTGCTTATGAAACAGCTCAGCTGATCTGCGCTCTGGGTGTTGCCTCCATACAGGTAGATAGTCAGGAATTCGTGACTGCTTAGTCAATCCATGCATCTATGTTTTTTAAAATCATCAAGGCAATTCTGCATTTCTATTAAGTGTTCAACAGCTTTGGCAGCACTGCTGCAAATCATGTGGCTCAGAGTATACTTATTTCCAAAGTTTCTGGTAGGTGGGAGCCGGAGAAAACCTCAAGACACATAATCATTTAACACAGAAATAAGAAGTATGGTTTAAGATAGGCACTGGGGAAAAGGAATGTGCATTGTCTTAGTGTCTTTCATTCACAGCACCAGATGTTTCTATGGATTTTTTTTTCTAAACCAGGTCAGTGACTCACATCACTAAATCAAATTTCCCCAAGCTATGAAAAACATAGTATTTGACTCAAATTAATTCACTGTTTGGGAGAAAATACACAAATAGATACTGTTACAATAAGCCTCAATTCTGAACAAAGAGAAAAAATGTCTCCTTGGGCCAGCTACTTAGCCACACCTGAATGTAGCATTAAAGATTCCCTTTAATCTTGAGGATGAGACTAGACTAATTATCATCACATGCATAGGAACCCTTTCTCTGTAGAATAACTGGAAAAACTGGAAATGAGTAGAGAAATGTTCCCCTGCTTTCCACAGATATGTCATAGTAACTGACTGAAAAGATCCTCCAGTCTGGACTGCAGGCTGAATAAGTTTGTCTGAGTGTGTGACACCAGCCAGAATGGGGCAGATCCACAGACTGAGAAGGATGAAGGCTTTTTTTTTTTTTTGTCTCTTGTAAACACACTTTTCGTCATCTTTCCAAGTTCACTTCCTAAACCAAGCGAGAGAGCACTGGAAAATGAACTCCCTGTCAGCAGCCCCTCCTTTTGAACTCGGAAAACCTCACCCCCCCCCTAAAAAAAAAAAGACTGAAGAGAATAGAACTTATTGGTCCCTCTCTTGGGTCTTCACAAGAGTTTAACATTACAAAGATGAGGACGTTGTGAGAATTTAAAATCAATAAAGCCAGAAAACACTAAACATGTAAAAGTAAACCAAGGGGGACATATGATACACTTCACATTACTTTGAGCCCCGTTCCTAATTTGCGTTTGGTTTGTTTCCAATTAACAGTACGCCGTGGTGCTGACTGCAAGCTGAAATGCTGACTGCATGCTGATGGCACGAGACATACCTCCTGCTCAAAGGTACTTGGAGGTTGTTTCTTGACTAGCTCACGTGTGGGATCATGAAGCATTTGTATCACTTATAACTTAAGTTCAGGCTTTATAATATTCTTTAAGTAGCATATATTAATTAGGGGTGTGAGAAAGTCTAGGCAGCCAGGCTAGGTCACCACAGCTGGGATGACTCAGGTTCAGTGTGCTTGCTTTCAGTGGTTCCAATACTGTTGCTCTCTTACCCTCAGCTCAACCCTGCATGCCCTTGAATGCAGACTAGCACCAAAGAGCAAGGGGCTGGATGCCCATCCCAGGGCCCTTGGTTATTGCTGGCCGCTGTCTGCCAGACACTGGGGGGACTGACAGTGTCAACACATGTCCACTCATTTTAACAAAATTAGCACGGGTAGAATAAAAATAACTAGGTTGAAAATTATTTCTAAACTTTAGGAGAGAAGATCTGAGTTTTCTAATTCTTGAGACCCAGACTTAGTCATATGATGGGAACAAAAGATAGCGTAAAAGAATGTTAATGATACGAAGATTGAGCTGCATGGCTGAGCAGTGTGCACATCCCGTACTAGGGGGAAAAGTCAAAGGGAATGCTAAAGCTAAATTGGGAAAGAGATTTTGATGAAAGCCACTGTCAACTGTTTCTCTAGATACTGTGTTAGACAGAGAAAAACAAAAACCCAAAGAAATATTCAAGGTGTCCCCTGGTTACCATTAAGTCCTCACGAGATTTTTAAGAACCTAGCATTTCACACAAAGTAGATCTCTTCGTAAGAAATCCCTGATACAAAGCACTTCAGATTCTACTCCAGCTTGGGGCTGTAATTCAGTTTAGATTGCCTTAGCCTTGAAATAGTCCACAAACGTAGACTGATACGACGAGACACTCCGCACCCTGTGTGTAGAATGTTTAGTTCTGCTGTAGAGGAGGTTCTGTCCCTACCTACATCCAAATAACTCATAAACCAAACCAGCTATCCATTTCTTCAGTCTGTGCTGAGGTGGGTACAGCATCCATCACTTACAGCTTTTACACTTGGGATGTGACTAGTCTTGACTTTTGTCACACAGGAAAATAAAATACTTTATGAATTCTTTAAACAATATTGATTGGATATGAAGATGATGAACTTTTGGATGCAGTGTGTTAAAGAGACTGTTTTTAGACAAACTTCACCTTTAAAGGAAATTTATTTTTGCCACCAGGAGTGTTGCTATGTGGACCTTTGATTTGTGTTGGGCAGTGTGTGTCTGTAGTCTGAGTTTTTCTCATACTTCCAGCTCTATGGCAAATGGAGAGCTATATTTTTTTTAAAAAAAAAACAAAAAAACAAAAACCTGGAATTGATGCTAGAAACGTCTGCTTTTGGTTTAAAGGTGAAGGTTAAACCAGGCTAGAGATTCAAGCATATAGGCTAATAGTGTGAATCATTATAACTCAACCTATACCCTAAGTAGATGATAATATTCCAACTACGTTTTATCAATTTCAGACAATGGGGTGTTATTACCTCCCCAACTTTTTATGTCCCCTCCTTATTGATACAACGGAACAAATGGCCAAAAACAACAGGGTGGTGCTCTGGCTGCCTTGTCCTAGCCTAGCTCTGGTCCACAGAGAAAAAAAAATATCCCATGTCTATAGGATATTTATGAATTCTTTACACGAATAATTTATCTCCCCTCATCGTAAACAGGTCTCTCTGCCTGCACTATTTTGTGTTTCCCAGTTAATGTGGGCCATAAAAAGGCTGGCAAGATGTCTCTGTCAGTAAAGTACTTGCTGAACAAGCATGAGGACCTTAGTTCAGATCCCAGCACTCACGCAAGTGATGATTGGGTCTCGAGTCTTATGCTGACCATGTATTCTTAATCACCACATGCCAGGTTCAGAGTCGTTGAGGAAAACACCTAACGTAAACACTGGGCCTCCATTTCTCCCAGATGCTTTCACAGGCACAAGTGCATGCACGCACACATGCACGCACTCACGCACGCACGCACAGAGGCACGCACGCACGCACAGAGTAGGACCGGAAAAGGCTGCTTTGGATAAGCTCCTAGTCCTCGGAGCTGTCAGAAGCGCTCCAATCCTTTGTCTCCATCTTTACATCCGACCGTTATCAGTTGCGGAGCTGTTAACAAATCACTGTGGGTTTCTCCCACACAGGCCCTCTCTGAAGCCTCATGAGCAGGTGTTGGGGTTGCTTAGATTAGTGCAGCAGCCCCCCTGGGACAAACTGTTCAGAGGAAAACAAAATTGAATATTTTTCTCTCAACATTTGGTGAGGATAACATCTCTGGGCAAACACGACAGTTGTAGCCGTGCTTCATAGAATCACAAAATCTCAGAACAAAAGTGTGTCAAGCTTGGTCTTCGTTGTGATACTGAAAAGACAAGATTTTGCCCAATTCTAGCTCTAGTTGTGGAAATACAAAATATTAAGCAGAATAGAAGAATATCAGGAAAACGAAGGAAACACATATGGACTAAAACCAGAAATAGGTGTTTTAAAACTATTTTGTTTTATCATGTAACCATAGCCTTTCTGTTCTAATCATAACTTTTCTGTAATGAAAGGGAGAGCAAATAGCCAAAACAATGTGTGTATCTGTGGTCTACGGCTGTGCATCAGGGGAGGAATTCCTTCCTGGCATGTACAAGGCCCTGGGCTCAAGTCCTAGAATTTTTTATAAAACCAAGATTCCCTAAAATGCCTATAAGTATATTTTAGTGTTTTTGTTTGTTTGTTTGTTTTGTTTTTTATTTGATTTTTCAAGACAGGGTTTCTCTGTATAGACTTGGCTATCCTGGAACTCGCTCTGTAGAACAGGCTGGCCTCGAACTCAGAGATCCGCCTGTCTTTGCCTTCTAAGAGTTCGGAGTAACGATGCTTGCCTCGACTGCCTAGCCCATGTTAGTTTCTCTATAACCCCTTTTCAGATTAGTCAAGGAAGCTGTCAGTAGGACTAACTAAATTCTGTCCGGGTTTAACAACAGTGCAGTAAAAGCTACCTGGAAGGTACTCTATGTGATTTTATAATAAAAACCTTAAATTTTTTTAAGTGATAGTCTCCTTTATCATGAGTTTCAGAAAACTTCATCTACCAAAAACTGAGTATGTCTTCATGGTGAAAACTGAGTAAGTGAATAACACTTTCCAGGTGCATAATTAAAAAGAACATGGAATATATATTATTTACATTTACTTTGTAATTTTTCTATATCAATATAACTTCTGATAATAAGAGACAAAATAACCATTTACCTCTGGTTATTTTAATGGAGAGTTATTTTTTTAAGTTCCTTAAATAATAAGTTGTTTCTTAAGTTCCTTAAGAGAGCATTCCTGATGCAACTCTGTTGGAGCATGACTCATGAATCAAGTATCTATTAGTGTCTATCAAAAATATCCTAGGCTCTATCAGAAACTGCACGGTGACCCGGTATCAGGGATCAAACAGAATACAAACTTTTTAAGGGATGTTAAGTTCTCAGTTCCTCCAGAAAGCTGTCATATCATGTAGCTTGAACTACGCACCCTTTAAGAGTGGTGTGTAACTTCAAACTTCTAAGATACTGCATTATATTCAACCATAACTGAATTATTCAGGTAAGAATTAATTTGAAGAACTTGAGTCTAAGTTCGCAGACTGGATTTGTAGAGATCTCCTAGTATCCAAGGAAAACGAGAAGCAGCACCATGTTTATTTAGCATTGTGGTGTGTGTGTCTGTGTGTCTGTGTGTGTGTGTGTATTTGAAAATTCTTTAAAGATTTTTGAACTACGTTAAAGTAAGATTTAGGAGAGTTATCAAAATAAAGCCCTGAAAATAGTTTTTTGGTAGGATTAGATGAGTATTCTGGGACTACTAAAAAATAACGGAAGAAGTGAGAGTCAAACAATTCTGCGGAAGGACTAGATGCTATTTCTTAGTAGTATTTTTCTCGAAATTGATGCAGAATGAATCAGCACAGCATGGAATCTAGCATTATGCCTAAGAAAATTCAGTCAGACTTTGTGTCAGAAAATTAGAAAGAGTTACAGTCAAACTGCAAATTGTACGTTGCTATATGCTTACACCACACTGTGTGCTTATAATGCTTTCTGATTGAACTTTTTGTTCGTAAAATGCAATTTCCAAAGTGTTGGCTTCGTTTCTAGGATGTGTATGCTTTTCATTGTGGCATCACCTTCAGGGATTAATAACAGAAGTAATTTTTATAAAAGTTATGCTACAGTATCTAGAGTTTTAACTATTCCTTAAAAATATCAAAACCCAGGAGTCAAATCCTTCATACATATAGGGGTATATCTATTGGGGGTGCATCAATACACATCCCACTTCCAATTTATCTCATGCATCAAGTTCAGCTATCTTTGGGATCATGTATAAATTATTAGGCATATAATGATCTTCCTGGTGTCAAAAGACATTTTTGTAAGAAACACATGGAAACCACTTTGGGAAAATCTCTTCATGAAATATATGTCAGAATAATTCATTCCAAGAAAAAAAGAACAGAACTATATAAAAATCAAATACTTGACATTTGATCTGAATTTGCTCATATAATTTCTAAAACTCTAGAAATAAGAGGTGGATATGGGAACAGTTGATCAAAGCAAGAAGTAATAAATATGAACTATATAATATTTAAAAGTAGAAATTTCTTTGCAAATAGCATATTTTCAAAAATAGGAGAATATTGTTTTAAGGTGTGTTTCTTTAACCAGGCTCATTTTATTGAAGAAAAAGTCTTGCATTTTAATGATGAAGAAATCATTCAAATAAGTCATGGATGGGGAGAAAAATCACATTAAACAAATACATTTCATAGTGTATTTATAAATGCCTATTGCTTATACTAATAACATATATTAGTCATTGGAAGCGTCTTTAAATTTAAGAGAGAAAATATTGAAAAAAGCAGTAATTGTACGAAAAAAGCGTAAGTCAAGTCAGACGCAAGCATTTTGGACTCAGACCCTCCAGTACAGCACAGTGAGGTGCTGTGGTCAGCTGACAGCTCTTGTTCACTGGTTTAGACTCCAGAAAAACAACTTCAGAGTTGTTGGCACGCATGCTGGGCGTCTCTGTGCCATGTGTCCACACACAGAGATACAATACTAACCTATTACTTATCTCTTTTACTCTCAGCCTGTCAAAAAAAAAATCTGTCAGCTGCAGGGGCGATAAGGGGACATTTTAAAGAAGATATTGCAGCCTTAAGCCTCTTAATGTGCTAAGAATCAATCCCACGAAAGCAAACAATTTGAAAGGGGGTTACACTGTTTAGGGAATCACCGAGGCCCCTTTAGCCCCACTCCAGCCCAAGCTGGTGCTCAAGTCTTCTCACCCTAATGACCCCTGAAGTAGCCCCTAGGGACTGCAAAACAAGGCCGTTACACAAGGCAGCTTGCTAATTGAGAAGTTGATCAGGGGTAGAGAAACCCAGCCTTACTGCGTTGTGTCCAAATCAAGCATGACGGGATTGACGTCGCCAAATCACCGTCTGGAGGCCACTCCACGCCAGGAGCAGCCGGGTTTTTCACACCTGATAGGCGTTCACTCTGTCTAGATCAAGTCACATTACGAAAGGAATGAATTACAGGGTCGGGGGGCCATGCCCCAAAGAGCATCACTCCATTGCTTAATTGCTGCATCTCTGCTTCCCCGAAGGAACACGAATGTGCACTGGGGACCCGACGCTTACTTGACCCTCTTGGAGAATCAGCTCCTTGAATTCTCTCCCTGTTCACTGTACAGCCAAAGAGAGATAGCAGTCAAACCCTGGAATAAGTGGAAGCAAGACAGTATGGCTTTTAGACACTGTGCATTGTAGGTCACAATCCCATTGGGTGAAGGGGCTGTACCCTAGGAACAGGGTATAAACCACATCTCTTCAATTTTTCGTAAAGTTACTGGTGTACGTATGATATGGCGTTGGTGGCAACTCTGGGTTCAGAAAGTTTCTTTAGGCTCAGAAGGGTTCCTAGAGTAGAGAGAGTTCTGCTTTTGACATATCGGTCCCCAGGCTAGGATTTGTATCTCTCCGATCTAGATTCTCCTCCCACAGTATAAGCCCCATTCCCCACAACCCAACCTGGCAGGTTATTATTTCACGGAATCTTTCACTATTCTACCACTGATACGGAGAAACCACTTCACCAACAGTGTGTTTCAGGTGGAGAATAAAGCCTGAATTCTGGAACTCCTCTCTAGCTCTGCTTAGCTGTTTTACATTTCAGTTTTCTTACTGGACATTCCCACGTTCTCTCTAGTAACAATGAGGCATGCACAGGGAAACACAGCACATTCCTACGCTTCTCAGCTTTAGTGGTCACCGGAAAGGAAACCATTATATAATTTCTTAAAAAAATATTTTCTTTATACTTTTTTATGTGTGTGTACAGAAGTTTCTGTATGTGTGAGTTTATATGGGTGCCCAACGAGGCCAGAAATACCTTTCAGATCCTTTAGAAGTGGAGTTAAAAGGGTTTGTGAATTGTTCAAGGTGAGCGCTAAGATCCAAATTGGTCCATCTGGTTGAGTAGCCCTTGCTTTTACCCACTTAGCCATCTCTCTAGCCTCTTATTATATCATTTCATTCTAGGAAAATGGAATAGGGGTGGTGGAATATACAGGTAGGTAAACTGAGGTGCAGAGGTAGCAGTGCCTCCTGCAGGGTCTCACCATCACTAAGAGCAGTCATGGAACCATGGTGGAGTTTATGTATTCTGACAGCTGACCACTGCTCACTTCAGCTACGGATTCTCTCTCAGTCTTAACTGGAGTATGGTACACAGTGTGACAGTTACTAACAAGAATAAGCAAGCAGGAACACGCGAGGGAAAAGGTCTTCTTTCTAAGAGAAGATGACAGAGAAATCCATAGTGCTATATGACCCAAACACTATTGAATTTCAAGTTTTAATCCCAACTTCACATGTCGCTGTCATGTTTTGCTCTGAAAACTTCAAGATCACTTCCAGCACTCAAAACAAGTAGCAAAACCCCACGGAGACACAAGCTCTCTTTTTGCAAAACCTGAACTGTAAGATCAGTTTCTCTACACTCAAGGGGAGACTGTCTATGAAGCATCTCTAATGGCAAAAGCAACAGACAGAGTCCTCTCAGATAATCACACATCAGCAAGTTGGAGAAATCAGTCAACACATTTTCCTGCGCTCACACTTTTAAAATAAATCTCAAATTTATATCTCAAATCAATTTATCAATATGAGACCTGGTCAGTGTTGTGAGAGGGCTTAGCCTATAACAGCCAGTGTCTATTGAGTATTAGCTCCCTACCAGACATTATGTTGAACATCTCACATGGGTTAGCTTGTCTTTAGTCCGTACTGCAGTGAGCAAGGCAGGTGGTATTATATTTTCCCATTTTATAGATGTGAAAGATGAGAAGAATTATGTATCATGCTCCAGTTAGTCAATGGCACAACTAGATTCCATTTAATAAGTCACTTATATTACTCTTCCAACACACACACAACACACACACACACACACACACACAGTTACTTTTTTCTCATAAGAACAACTGGAAAGTTCATATAGGTAGTACAAGAGGACCACTTCTAAGGTTCCCTTGTCATTCTCTGTCCTCTATCTAGGACATGCTCATACTTAAAGCTACTTCTCTCCATTCAGCATCCATTCCTTTTGCAAGCTGCATTCCCACTCACTGCCATTTCCAATGTCAAAGCAAATGTTGGAAAATCTGCAAGATCTTCAAACCAAAGTTTCCAGATTCATCTTAGATTGCTTCTCTTCCCTGGATTCCAGATACAGCTCTGTGGTTCACTCGAAAGAGGACACATCTTTTCTTCTCTCCCAGTGGCCTAACTCTAGTGTGTATTTCCCCCTTTCATTGTACGAAGGCTATGCCAGCTATCTGAACATCTTTTCTTCCATTGCACCTTGCTCTGTTCCTCACTGCCCTGCCTCCTCTGTAGTCATTAACCATTCCGGAACACAGGCGCAATGCATTTTTTCCTTTCTAGAACCTTCCACATCTCCTCTCTATAAGCAGGAAAAGTGATAGCAGCACAGATACTCAAGCCCCTCACTCTCAGTTCTCACTCCCAACTGTGTTCTATTCTCATGCCCTCTCCTCCCTCCTTAACACATGCAATCATGGTTGATGGACTTCTCCCCCCCCCACACTGCCCTCTGTGACCACACCAAATCTCGAATCTACTCTGCCCAGAAGATGACAGTAGCTTTCCATATTCAGTTCAAATGTCACCTGATCTATGAATCTCCTCCCTTTTGGCAGAATGAGTGCCTTCCTTTGGATATTAAAATGCTTGTTTTCATATAGCACTGTGATCTTTCAGACTTTATATCAGCTTAAGTCTTTCTGCTTGTCTCTTTCTTGCCAGATAATAAGATCCTCAATAGCTTGCCCTCTCTTTCACCCAGCACCTAACACATATGCTATTCATCTGCCCCCCAAATTACTGAATTACAGGGTAGGGATGTACTGAAAATTAGTATGCTCCCCTGGTCTAATGCATGGATTCCAAATGGGGATTTTATTTAGGCTCACCAGATTAACACCACCGATTTTTAAATCTTATGTTGAACCCAGTGTATAGTGAACATGAGCTCTGTAGGAGGAAGTACAAAATAAAGTATCTGGAAGCTGTTTCAAAGGAACACACATCACCATCCCCTGCCCTGTCCTGAAGTGTCTCTTTGAGAAATAGCTCATAAGGGCAGACCTGTGCTACGGGGCAGCACCTGGATCTCTCTCAGCAGCACCCACATCTACCTGCAGAAGCTCAGCACAAGCCTTCATTCACATCCAAGATGCTTTTGTGCGATGCCTACACATCAGAACCCTGATTTTAGCAGCTGTAGAACATGTGTGTGTGTGGTCTCGGCTTTACCATTCATGACTCCATTACACCAAACCACTAGAAAGAGTTTGGATTGTAGATACACCTCAGGCAGGCAGCTCGAAGGACACATTACCATCCTTTCGATTGTGAGGAACAGGCTTTACTCCCAGGTCCCATCTCCTGAATGTTCTTTTCAGATCCCAGAACCTCTGAATCCTTCCATAAGCCTCCCCTCACCCAGGTAAGCTCGGTTATTAAAACCATATCCCTCCTACCAGACAACAGTTATTTTTGTTGTTTTCTAATATAAATTTGCGTCATTGCAACCATGTATATGTTCCTAAAAAATCCAAAGGAAGTCGGCTTTCCCTTTATCCAATCAGTATTAAGTTCCTTGACATTCAATATAGCATAGGAATAGTATATACAGTATAGGAAACCTAATGCAGCATTCCTCTGTCTGCAAAATAGTTTTAGGCTCATGCTGTAGTGATGGACAGGCAGAAAAAAATGATACATTTTCTTCTAATGCCACCAGAAAAGGAATTTTCCTTTTTCCTTTAAGTGTGGGTTTCCTTGTTTTACTCACCTGTTTGATACCTTGTACTGGCCCTATAGCATCCACAGAATACTAATCAGACAGCCCAAAAAGGCTTCTTAGAGCAGTTTTGTAACTCCCAAGATTTTCTTTAAAACAAACCAGTAGTTGTGCATACCATAATTATGATGTCCAAATGTTGTACATGATATGCTAAAAAAAAGTCCTTATGTGTTGAAATTTGGACTTGCATAGGTACTTCATAATAGTGGTGTGGGAGAATTGTCTGTATTCTGTCGATCATAGTTTAAATAAATGCTGATTGGCCAGGCAGGGAGTATAGGCAGGAAAACCAGACCGGAAGTAGAGGTGAGAACAGGAGAATTCTGGGAAGCAGGAAGTTTCCTTGGCATTCCTGTGCAGACCACCAAAGAGCAACATGTGAGTTGCCTGGCTGAGAAAGGTACCAGCCATGTGGCTAACATAGATAAGAACAATGGGTTAATATAAGTTACGAGAGCTAGTAAGAAGACTGAGCTAATGGGCCAATCAGTTTATAAGCTAATGTAGACCCTCTGTGTGATTTTTTTGGGGCTTGCCGGCTGTGGGGTACTGGGTGGGACAGAAACTCCAATGAGCAGGCCCCTCATGTTACACATATTCTGACTACTCTAAACCTAATTTGTCCAACCCATTTGACTTCATTGTAAAGTCTGCACCTTTTTCAACACACTTCCCTTTCTGATACATATCCCTACTTGTCAATTATACCAACCTCATGATCTGCCAGGTGAGTTCCAGGCAACAGAAACCATGCTTCCTTTTTAATCCTTGAACTTTAATTAAACCTTGAAAATAAGTAATGCTGAACGTTCATTTGGGAGATTTCTTAATTTTCAAATGTTGTAGAAATGACTCAAGGTGGAGATTTTTATTTATTTTTTACTTAGTACACATATTAAAAATAACTGCCTATCTCTTTGACCTTAAGTGGCAGAGGGAAGAGGAAGATGAACCAGGTGAAAGGTGTGGGAAATTTTGGAAAGGAGGATGCAGTTGTGTTCTCTATGGTGTAGACCATGTCCGTCTGATCCATACTTGGGTCCAATGCTAGATTCTTAACACTTTAAAGTGTTATAGTGAGACCCATGTTTAGTTCACTTAAGGAATACGTTCAAGTGGGAAACGTTTGTTGTTATGTATTGGAATTTTCACTGTAAATAGGAGCACAGAGAAAGACCTTTCAGCTGCTAAGTGCACTTGTTGCTCTTCCAAGGGACCAGAGTACGATTCTAGAACCCACAGGACAGCTCATAGCCTCTGTAACTCCAGTTCCAGGAGGGGCTGATGCCCTCTTCTGGCCTCTGTGGGCACTGCAAGCACAGTTCATATATATATATATATATATACATACATGTAGGCAAAACAACAGTATACATAAAATAAAAATGAAAAAAGTAATAAACAAATAACATCTACATTAAAAAATTAAAAAGAAGTAAAAAGAAAGAATTACTTTTTTCTAATTAAATTGTTAAAGCCTGGTATGTAGTTTGCACAGAATATATCATTGCACATTGGTAATTTTTTCCAACACAACCCCGCTCTGGGCCTCAGTTCTTCTTTAAAGGCATTGGTTACATAGATCATAAGCTTCCACGGGGATATTTCAGAAAGAGAACAAGATGTTTTATAGCAATAAATTACATACCTTCTCTTAGACATTCTTATTTAGGCATTTGGGACAACCATCATTAAGTCATTTATAAAGTTAAGAAAAACATAACTAAAATTTGCATAAATTTCTATATTTATTTAGAAAACTATTACCTAAAAAAATAATGGATGTGCTTTATAAAAATCTGTTTGGTGAGTTTCCAAACAGAGTTAAAATCTAATGAGTCTGAGGTCACTGATGAGAATCAAGTGTCCCGAAGCTGAGACTTCACGCCTGGCTGACAATTCAGAGATGTCAATTTAGCTTTAAATGATGGCACACATGTATGAGAATGTGGTCGTCTTGCTTCTTCATGTCACCATCTGACTCAAGGATTTGAATTTTAAAAAGAAGTAAAAGAAACTCACTTTCTTTTCATGATTTTAGAATAACCTCAGCCATTAAGCAATACCCAAGCGATCAGACTCTAAGTAAAGAAATACCTCCCTGGGATCGTCTGGCTTACAAGGAGCTCAGCAGGAAGAGGCCAAGGCTGCTTCCTCTTCCACTTCCCACTCTACCTGCCTTACAAGGCACTCAGTATGAAGCCAGCAAATGATTTTCTTGCTTTCCCAGCAGGAAGTGTATTTGAGGGCAACTGAGAAATTTCAGTTGCTGACTGAAAAAGCAACTGTACAGGAGAATATCAGCTAATAAACATAGCTGGGGCAAAAAGACAGGATAGTTTTTTTTTTTAAGTTAGATAACAATTACCAATTATCTCAGTCTCGAAAATGAATGGTCTGTGGCTGGAGAGGTGGCCCTGAAATTGAAAACACTGCTCTGCAGAAGGAGGGAGAAGATGAGCAAGGAAGTCAGGACCGCAAGGGACTGGCCCATCAACTGAGACATGGTGC
>JAQHUG010000135.1:5054897-5102007 GCA_028555095.1 Dicrostonyx torquatus
ACACCACAAACAAAGAAACAAAAAGTCAGTGGAGAATCATACATTGTTATATAAGTGACATCGCTCAATAACGTGTCCGGTCACTGTGAGAAAAGGTTAGCTGAGCAAATCAGGACCGACTTGTCCTCTATCATCGGGTCGAGTAAGATAACACACAATAAACTATTGATCATGCACCGCAGAGAAGAAAATGTACTTGTGTGTTAGTGGTATTTTGTGCAAATTCTATTTTCATAGGAGTTTTCGCGGTAAGAGAACAAGATCTCTGCTCCCACATAGATGACCCCATCTCATAGAAGGTAGAGCATCCTATATGGAAGTCCCATCATCACTTTAGTAAGAATGCCATCAAAATCAGAAATGGTCAAGATTAAGAAGCATGATGAGCATAAGAATGTAATATGAAATGTGATTTTGAGACCTTGATTTAGGACACTAGATTTAGAGAACTTTGTGTATGTGTGTGCGTGGGGCAAATGAAGACATCTAAATATAGATCAGAAAATAGATTAAGAGGTAATATGTTACCATGTTGCATACAGTAGACTGAAAAATCAGGTTATAAGCAATAGGAAAAGATACTACCTCAGCTGGGCAGTTGGAGAAATATTCATAATGATGTATAAAAGCAAATCTAAAGGGACTTAGAATGCTGGGAAATTAAACATCAGTCGGCTCTTGTGAGGCTTTTGTTTTGCATTTTTATCCATTCATAGGTTTATGTTTTTTACACTATAGATGCATTTCTTTTAGTAATCAAAACAAATTTATTAAACTTGATAGTAGCAGATATGATACTGGCCATCTACAATTGATCACTGATAACAATTTTTTTGTTTTGCTGGTTCAAAATGTGTTATCAAAAGAAATGTGCATTGTTGATCATGCTCAAAGCACACTGCAGATTAGCTTATGTTCTTCAGTTTGGGAAATGTAGCTGTATTTACAGTACAGACCCATTGCAAGTTGAACTATTCTCATGTTGTCTGATCATAAGCTCTTCATGCTTTAAAGATGTATCATAAAAGTCATGTTAGTTATTGAAGGGATATGTGCAAGGATCTGTTGCCCATCATTACATGAGAGTTTTGCATGAGCTGAGTTTTAAATCTGAGGCATCTCCTCAGTATTCAATTACAGAGGCCAAGAGAGGTGTGAGATGCTCAGTGTTTAAGAATGGAGGAGAGTAATTGGTGCAGGTAGAAGCTTAAAAGCCATCAAAATGTGAGGAGAAGCTAGGAGTAGTTGTGTGAGCCGATAATCCTAGTGATTATGTGGCCAAGTCAAAATATCAACAGCAATAGATACATACACTATCAGGAGAAAGTGTTATTTCAGTAATATTTGGGTTCCTATGATACGATCATTCTCTCCTTTAAATATTTTATGGAGATGAACCACCTGGAATACATCAAAATTGGGTAGGATCATGAAATCTAAAGAGAATAGAAAGCTTTTACAGAAGAGAAGTCAACACTATTAGAAGATAGAAAGACCATGAAATGATTCTTAAGAAAATGGTGTTTGGCTTCAGTAATTAGATATTAGGGAGTTTGGTATTAGCAACTGAACTGGTTGGGGTGGCACACAATCCACAAGGGGTGGGGAGCAAATGAGGTGGGGAAAGTCCAGATGACAGGAGTGGAATATTATTTTTAAGAAATGTATCCTGGGACTGGAGAATTGGCTCAGTGGTCAAAAGCACTTGATGGTCTTGAAGAGGACCAAGATTTGATTCCCAGAATCCACATGGCACTTCACAACCATTGATTTCTCCACTTCTGGGTTTCTTGACTCTGCGGGCACCAAGAATGCATGCGGTGTACATATATCCATGAAGGCAAATGCTTGCATACATAAAGTAATAAAATAAATAAATCTTAAAATATAATGATCTCAGACAATAAAGGAATTTGATAACAGCACGTAATTGAAAGAATGAAAAGCTTAATGCTTAATGTTTAGAATGAAAAAATCTTGTCTATCTTCACAAATTGAGGATTGAGATCTTAGGCTGAAAAATACAAAGAGGTATAGGGAAAAAAATAAAGATACCTATAAAGCAAAGACTTACACTGCAGGATGAAATGAAATCAAGGGCATAAAACTGGGTTTGAACAGAATTTATGTTATGCATCATCTGGATGAATGTGATAAAAGTAGTGGTAGATACATCGGAAAGGAGATGGAATGTGAACGCTGGCAGGAAGAAGATGCATGCAAAACCTGAAGCAACGAGAGAAGGTAGGAAGTGTCAGTCTACAGATTCTTGGGTAGATTTTGGCAGTGCTTAGACACAGATGAAAAGCAAAGGGGCTACTCTACCTGCGTCTACTTCCTGGACTGCATCTTTGGTAATCTCTTTATTGGAAGACAGACAAGTTGCAAGAAATGATGTTGGAAGGTTGAGAGCAGTAGGATCAACTGATGGGTCTCCATTGGGCAGAGAAGGCCAGGAGACTGAAATATTTGATTAAGTTGGAGAAAGAAAATACATAGCAGGGGAGTTGAAGCTTGGCATCAAGGATCAGCTATGAGGCAAGCAAGATGTAGAGTATGGATACCTGAGATGAGATATTCTGTGCAAGGGACAAGATACTGTGTGTGGTCCTGAGATGAAAAGCTCGTATTCAGTATACCAGAGAGATACTAGTGCTTGCTTTCCCTTGCATGGGCTGTATTTAATAAAATCTCCCAGAGTTGAGAGAGGAAGAAAAATACAAGAGTGAGAAGTTGTAAAAAGTGAGACATATTAGAGTGGATGAATTTTGTTGCAGGACTGCAGGAAACATCTTTTCTCCTAGCGAGTGAAGATGTCTTTATCTGGGTTCCCCTTGGGTTCCCATAATATAGGATGTAAAACAGCTATGGTACCCTGCCTCTGCCGGCAGCTGAAAGGAAAACTGACTCTTTAAAATTAGAGGCAAGTCGCAGTTGAAGCAATGGTTGAACCTCAATTAAGGCGATGTGCTGAATTTCCAAAGTATATTACCAAAGAATGTGGATGTTAGAAAGTCCCTAACAAGGACACTGAAGCACACATAATGTTTATTGGGAAAGGGTGAAGGTACCAGTGGTCAACATATTGATAGAAGGATAAAAACAAAACACGTTTAGAGTTCACATTGATTGGCTGAGGGGTGATAGCATCCCCCCTCTCTCTTTCTCCTCTCCCTTTCTTCCTTATTTCCTCATTGTTTTCCTCTCCTCTCCCTCTCTTCTCTATCAGATTATTTTGTTTTTTCCTTTATTTAAATACAGATATTGCTAAGTAACACAAACTGGCCACATACTCAAGTCACAATGTGACATAATACCAAACTTTGGACATGCCTTTTGTAGGTTGAATCTTCTTCAACTTGGGACAAGCTAGGGTCATTTGAGAATCTCAGCTGAGAAATGTAGGCAAACCTGTGAAGCATATTCTCGATCGGTGATCAACCACCGCTCGGCACTTGGCCCTGGGCTCTATGAAAAAGTGAGAAGATTAAATCGTGAGCAGCATTTCTTCATGGTCTCTCTTTTGTTTCCTGCCTCCAGGTTCCTGTCTGACTTCCCGTCATGGTGGACAATGTGTTATTATCTGAAATAAATCCTTTCCTCCCCATGTTGCTTTATTGTCACGGCAACAGACGAACCATCTGGAATACTCAGCGACTGGTAATTTTAGGATACAGAGGCCCTAGTGAGATGTGGATGACGTCCCAGGTCTGATATATGGCCTCATGAGGTTCCCTAAAATATCTCCTATAATTCCAGAGAAGTTATCCCACCTTCTGCAAGCTTGGGAAGAGGCCAGGACCCTTTCTCCATGGAAGGAGTTGCCTGGATCTCACAAACGGAGCCAGAACTTCTGCTACACTAAGCTCTGAGGACACGTTGAAGGAAAAGTACCAATAACAAGCACCTGTGAGTGAGGAGTGGTGATTCCTTTTCAAACATTCAAGATGCTACAAGCATTTTTCGAACACCAGCCCATTGTACAGATTTTTAAATATACACAGTGTTCAACTAGATTTAGGATTCTAGTCAAGAGGTTACCTACAATTTATCCATGTACCATCATCTTTATCATCTTAATTTTAAGAGACTCCACATTTAGCTCTAGAAAAGAAACATTGTTTTTTCACCCATGAGCAATATTAGGTTCATAGTCGCACAGTCTTTGGAACTGAGTCATGGCTTCCCCTCTCTGGAGGTATACGAGCCCTGGTTTACCTTGTATTTAACGACTATACTCATTTACCTGAAGACATTTGTATGCAATCCTTGGCTCAAGCCCCTGTGTGTTAAATAATTCATTTTAATTTACATTAAAGAATCATTATAGAAAACAAGTTACTGATGGCTGCTTTAAGGTATCAGGATTCCATGTATATATTTGCTTTTTAGGATGGATTAAACTTCATGATAAATTAACCATATGCCTATAAACATTTACAAACTGGAAAAGTTGCATGTGCTATGGTCTTTACACTATGCAGGGCTACTTGGAATATTTTTAATATGGTTTCCAAATATCCTTCAAATACCCTTCACTTTCATATGTATTTTGTTTCATGTGCAACATTTGGGGAATTCCTTTTATCACATCTTTCCTGCCCTTAAATTCAACTCACTCACTCAGCCATCTGCAAATTCCACCATGCCCTGTGCTCCAATCTCTACTTCTTTTCATTGTAGCTCACCCCTCCCAGTATTTAAATGAGTTCATTTGAATGATCTTAGAAACAAACCTCAAAAAATATAAATACCTCTATATATCACAATTCGGAATATATAGCACATATGAAAACCACATATGTAATAGCCACATATGTATAATAATCCACATATAAAATAACAATATGTATAATAACCAGACACATATGTAACACATATGAAAAACATATGTGTAATAGATACATGTGTATAATAATCCACATATAAAATAGCCATATATAAATACAATAACCACACACATACACACACATACATATATAACATATAAAAACCATGTCTATAATATCCACATATATAGTAACCTATGTATAAAATAACTATATATAATAGCCACACACACACACATTTGGGGTTAAGAGAAAACAAATCTCTGAAGATCATAAAAGCTATCATTTCTGAATTGTTGATGGAAAGTAATTTGATGTGAGCTTCTTGGAAGACAAAGAAAAGTGGGAAGTTCAAACAAATTTATTAGTCACAATGCCCAATACACGTGCTATGCAATCATTGGCAGGCGGAAGAGCTTATCTGATACTCAGACCTGGAGGAAATGTCACCACTGATTTTGAGGTGTATTGTGTGATATGATAAACAATACCTCCAGCAAGGCTGGAGCCATGACTAAGTTGATTTAGTGTTTGGCATGCAAGCATGTGGCCCTGGGTTCAGGTCTTCAGCACCACACAAAATCTCACAGCAGCATGGGGGGTGGGAGGTGTCTACAATCTCAGTGCTGAGGAAGTGGAAACAAAATCCTTCAGCCTCCACATGCTTATGCACACATACATGCTTATGCACACCTTTGCGCGCGCGCACACACACACACGCATGTGGACACATACAGAGTCAGGCCCGCTAAATTTGGAGAAGTGTCTGCATAGCTATCGCATGTCTCTGGATGTCATCTTTTAGCAGGAACAATCATCTGCAAAGCCCTGTTAACGAGTGTGTCAGCATGACTCTGCCAACAGGGTAGAGAATTAGCATTTCTCTTGACCCCTCCCCCCACCCAGTAGTGGCTAAGGCTTCTTTCTGTTGCTCTGGTACTTGAGCATTGCCCTCTGTGGCTCCTACCATCCCGTACTTTCGTAACCTTTTTCACGAGAACACATAATCCACACACAGTTGATTTCAAATATTACTAGGCGACAGATTTGTTTGTAAAATGGTAAAATTAGATAATGCATCGCATCTAAATTCGCACTTTCCCTCTCATAATAGAACTGCATGGTGGCTTGAGGAGTCATGCTGCATCATCGTTGCGTAGCAGCTTATACCTTAGAACACTCTGTACTCCTCCAAATAGCCCACGTAGCTCCTCGCATCTCATCTTTGGTGACTTTCTCTTCCAAAGCCTTCTTTTTGCATCTCGTGTATTCAACTGTCCTTCTATTCCAGACTACTTGGGCAGCAGCTTACATTTTAAATTGTCGTAACTGTGGGTACTGCCGGGCTGTCAATCTCAAAGGTATTGATAAGCCACACACACACACACAAATGCAATGAGCAAAGGGATTCTGCTTAACCAGCTCTATCTACCCACTTTAGGAAAATCCCGGGGTGTGCCTAGGAGCCAATGCTAACAATTTGTTACGCAAGACAGTGTGATAGCTCTCTAAGTGGTGAGTAACTGTTTAAAAATTCCCCAGCATTCCGAAAATGCTGCACTTAAACATTTCTGCAATAAAATCTTATTGAACTGTTGCTTTCATTAATTTTCTACAGACTAGAGAGCAAGGAACTCAAGTCTGATTTTTTTTTCTTTCAACTTTGCCTATTACAAGCAAATAAACTGTGGCTCTTTTTTAAAATAAACCACTCAAGACCTGAGTTTGGGCCCCTTAATAGTAGCCTACATGGTTGACTACCCTTGGTGTCAAATTTTCTTAAATTGTATTTCTGTCAGTGTTTCATTTTTTTTTAAGCAATGGACCCTATAATAGCAAGCAATGGTCTGTCAGGAATGCATTTTAACAGCATGACACAAGTATTTTTCACTACAGGAGACAAACAATGATATGTATTACACGCAATAAACATTGCTTTGGTACACAAGGTTCTTTTAGCATTTATCTGTCTCAAATCTCACTGTGTCCTGGAGGGTGGCTTGCAGGGGAGGGACAGGAACAGTGCTTCACATTACCATTGCCAGTGGCTATGGAATGGCAACAGAATTACCACAGCACTCGTGAAAGAAAGGTTCTGCTTAATAGTAAATGACCACACCACGACCTGCTAGTTCACAATGAGCAAGCCCTGTCACAGCTTTCTCTTATAACTCCCTTAGCAAGCACTCATATTTGCCCGCTCCCATCACAAAATGTCATTACCAAGTGTCAGTTAAGCACCAAATGCAAACTAATATAGAGTGGTCTCAAAACTGGGGGTATGAAACTCCCAGGGATCCCTAAAATATTAGTATTTCAGTTTCTATTTTTCTCTTATTTCAACATCACTATCATAACTTAAAAAACTTGAAATGGAGAATTTAGACTTATCAGTTTTGAAGATTTATTTTTATTATTTTAAGTATGTGTAGATGTCTATGTACAGACGGACGCCCCTGAGTGCAGGGGCATGGAAACCGGAAGAGGAGGCAGAAGGTTCTCTGGACTTGGAGTTACAGGCAGTGGTGAGCCATACGGTCTGAAAGCTGGGAACTAAATTCTGTGCCTCTGCAAGAATAGCGAGTATTCTTAACCATTGAGTCATCTCTCCAGCCCCCTAAGATTGATAAATACAGATAAATGGGAAGTTCACACTTAATCATTTTAAAGAACACAATCAAAATGTTTAGGTAACACTGTGAGAAATAAAAGACTCAATACAAAGATACCGACATCCCTGCATCCTTGCAATTCAAGAAAATGACAGAAAAGTCAACACTGTTATGGAAACCTAAAACAACTGAAAATTTATAATTCTGCCCTAGGGAACATTAACTGGAGTGCTTTACAAGGTCATGGACTTTCACATGCGAAAATGGGGTTAGTGAGGGCAAAGAAGATGTCCAAGAATGCTGTCACTTCAGTTACAGGGGAAATCCAATTTTCACTAATTCCCCTAAAGAGTCAAATTGGCCCTAATAATAATCTCCTCTGTTAGGAAATTTTGTTGTCTTTTTTCTTTTTCTTTTTGATGTGGCCTCAAGTGCACATGATATTTAGCTATTTCGTCATCTATCTTCTTTGTAAATGAAAAGCCAGCAAGAGATCTTATTACAGTAGCAGCTTTTCATATTCGTGATTATTAATCACTCTTAAACCTCATCTTAATCTGTTTCTTTAATGTTCTTTTTATGTTTAATTTTCCACTACCTTATCTTCATAACTCAGAGAAATTCTTCTTTCCCGGCAACAGAAGCTGCCAGTGAATTGTCAGCTGAACTCCTTCCTGGGGGATTCCCAACAAACCCATGAAAGGGCATAGCACCTCTACTTTCCAAGAAGGACCTGGAGGTCCACGGGGTGGAGTAATATCACCCGGACTTTCCAGGAAATACTCAGAGGTCCTTGGGGTGGA
Source organism: Dicrostonyx torquatus (assembly GCA_028555095.1). Lineage (NCBI taxonomy): Eukaryota > Metazoa > Chordata > Mammalia > Rodentia > Cricetidae > Dicrostonyx > Dicrostonyx torquatus. The sequence goes on from JAQHUG010000135.1 coordinate 5,063,142, forward strand.
GTAATAACACCCTGACTTTCCAGGAAGGGCCTGGAGGTCCATGGGGTGGAGTAACATCACCCTGACTTTCCAGGAAATACTTGGAGGCCCACGGGGATGGAGTAACTCATGAAGGAGTGCACAACTAGGTTGTATCTGAAGGGGGCAGTTTTCAAATCTGGACTGTTTACCATTCTGCTTCTCAACATACCTCTGAATCCAGAGGTTGCATCTAACCTTGCCTAGTGGACAGGCTGTTTGAGGAACTGATGATGATTTTGGAGACTTTTTTTTAATAAGTTTATATTTATAGAAGGTAAAAAAAAAAACACATGAATTGGTCACGAAAGGGACATCTGCCTGTTCTGCCGTTGCTGCTGATGGTGACAAGAACATTCGTGCCGGGAATATAATGTGTAGAGTAGCAAAGTGGTCAAGTTAGGAGATATTAAGCCTGGTGGTGTGGCTCCTACTCATCATCTCAGCATTCAGGACCTGTAGGAGCTGAGGCAGGAGGAGATCTGTAAGTGGGAAGCCTTCTGTACTATACAGTGAGCTGAAGGCTAGGCTGGGGTCCAGAGTGAGACTCCTTCTCTAAAAAGAAACCCATGGGGATGTGTGTGTAGCTTAGTCTGTAGAGATCTTGTCTGGCAGCCCAAGTCTTGGGTTTGACTTACAGCACTCTGTCAACTGGGCATAAAGGCAAAAGCCTGGATCCCAGCATTAGAGACATGTAGGCAAGAAGATGGAGGATGAGACGCATAAGTTCATCCATAGTTACAATACAGCTTTAACAGCAGCTTTGGGAAACAGGAGGCATTGGCTCAAAAAACAAACAGTAAGCAAATAAAACGAAAAGAAGCAAAAACTATATAAAATAAAACCCACACTCCACCTGAGTGGCGAAAACCAAAGATTCTGATTATTACCAGTAGATAAATATCTAAAAATGAATTAATTTAAAATCTCTCAAGAATTAACCGTGGCAGCCTCTGCAAAGGTCCACCGTTGATTAAAAGCACAGAACATTTAACACGTTTGGTCAGATGAACACTCAATCTTCTCCAAAGACAGACTTTGTTTGATAATGACCTCCAACAAGTTTATTTAAGCAATCAAGAAACTATAGGGTCAAGACGAAGTAACCTTTCCTGGAAATCAAAGTAAACTCCGTCTCCTTTAGAAGGAAGCAATGGCAAATGATTAGGAATGTCAACTCAACCTTCACAAAACGGCAGCAATAAGAGGTAAACCAGCTCCTGGGACAACTGGAAACCACAGGAAAAAGTGCCTGGGACTCAAGATAACAGTAATGATTAATTCTTACACAGCTCTTTGGCCAACAGTAGCTTTGGGAACAGTATGTATTACAATCTTTGTGTGTGGAAGTGAGCCGCTGTTTCAGGATCCCTCAAATGTGTCTCCCTGGGAGATTCAAGGCGCATTAGCCCAGATTCTCAACAAGGATGGTGACAAAACCCCAGGGCATCTTCTACATTCATGTGTAGGTGCAAACACTTTGACTTGCATTTAGAAGTTTAATTTACTTCTTTCAGTTTTAGAAAGTAAATCATAGTTTATACATATCCTTAAAAAATAGAACTGAGTACTGGTGGTCAGGGCTCTGACTGCTCTTCCAGAGGACCTGGGTTCTATTCTCAGCACCCACATCTACACATTATGTAGATGGCACACAACCATCTACAGCTCCAGTTTCAGGGAGTTCCAACACTGTCTTTATGGCCTCAAAAGGTACTAGGTACACATGTGCAAAATGGGCATACACAATAATAATAATTTTCTTAAAAATTTAAAAAGAGGGCTGGAGAGATGGCTCAGAGGTTAAGAGCACTGACTGCTCTTCCAGAGGTCCTGAGTTCAATTCCCAGCAACCACATGGTGGCTCACAACCATCCGTAATGAGATCTGGTGCCCTCTTCTGTATACTTGCAAGCAGAACACTGTATATGTAATAAATAAATAAATCTTTCAAAAAAATTTTAAAAGAACGAATATCAATTCTTTGGTTTTAAGAAATAATGCTTATCTCTCCCTGGTGTGACCCTAGCATAGGTGAACTAGGTTTAGGTTCGTGGTAAGAAATGAGCTTCAGTGTCAATGACACCTGCTTAATGTTCCTCACATTGTATTAAGAATGTGATTTACTAGGTTGTCTCCGGTAACAACGCATTTTGTTAAAATGTGGCCTAATGCTCTGCATGCTGATTAGAGCAAATATGTCAAACTAAATGCTTTTCTTTTCCTAGAAAACAATTTAATTTTATAAGTCTATACTTAACTTTTCAATTTTGTCTTAATACCCCCCACACTGAATGTGTGTGTATGTGTGCGTGTGCATGTGTATGTGTGTGCCCGTGTGTGTGCACATGTATTTTTACCTAAGCCCTTGTACTTACAAGGTAAGTGCCTTACCACTAAGCAACATCTCATGCCCAGGCTTATTTTTGAAAACCACTTCAAACAGTATAGCTAGCTGACTTCAAATGTTGAAAACTGACCACACTTGAAAAAGATCCTTCTCTGCAATTATTATTTGCCTGAGTACCAGAAAAGATCTCAACTCTGCTGTTGCCTGGCAAGAGTTCATCCACTGGCCAGGAGATGCCTCTCTGAGTAAGAGCTCTGGTTTTCAGTCCAACCTCACTTTGGCAGACATCTCCCTGTATTTGGGATTGAAACACTATGGAGTTCAAATCATCTTTCAACTGTATCAATATCTGTGTATAGGTGTTGACTTAAAATCAATCACAGTTATACAATAGTCTCTGGTTTACTTAGAGACAGTCATATTACCACACCCTTATGGTTTTTGAATCATATTTTGTAGCACAATTTCTAATTGGTCTTATTAATAAAAACCCATAGTTAGATATTAGGGGGTGAAAGCAGAACAGCCAGTCACTAGTTCTTACCTCTATGAAATCCTCAGACTGAATGGGTATCCTGTCTCTAAAAATCCTCAGAATAAATCCTGAACTCCTGTTACCCCCTGCCTTATATTCCTCTCTCTGTCCAGCCATGTCACTTCCCTAGTGTTGGGATTAAAGGAAAGAGCCACCACTACCTAGCTCTGTTTCTTTTTTAGACTGGTTCAGCACTGAGTAGCCCAGAGTGACCTGGAACTCACAGAGATCCCTTTGCTTCTGTCTCCCCAGTGCTGGGAGTAAAGGTGTGTGCCACCACTGCCTGGCCTCTATGGCTAGCTCTTCACTCTGACCTTCAAGTAAGCTTTATTTGTTAAAACACAAACAAAATATCACCAACTATTTCATAGCTACTATTTAATTATGAAGATTCATTGGTATGTCCAAAGAAAAAGACACTTAAAGAAAAATTACAGTAAAGAGGTGAGAGAATTTCCCGTGTAAATCAGTACGTGGACTCTGTACTACCAAGCAGTACTGAGAGTGTGGCTCAGATCACACAGCTTTCCTAAGGGGCACTCAGACCTGTAAGGGGAACTCCCGCTGTACCCGTGCCAGGGCAACATAGGTCCTCACACTGACTGCCTTTTACCTCTATGGCTCTTCATCTTGCTATGCCCACAGAAGCATCTTTGATGCTCCTCAGACTTAACAGAAGCATTCCTCCTTCAAGGTCTTCATGCTGATTCTTTACGATGCTAAGAACGTGTTTCACATGCATGCCCCTCATTAGCTCTGTCAGCTCCTTCAGGTCCATAACTGAGGACACTGTCTCAATGAGTACATTTCTGTATAACTTAAGGTGGAGGTCAGTTCTCCGTTTCTCCATCTCTTCTGCCTTCTCTTCCTCTCCGACTCCCTCTTCTACATCTCTCTCCACACATGCAGGTGTGTTCATGCATGCTTGTGTGCTTTTGTGCATGCATGTACACGCGTGCACACACACACACACACACACACATTCTACATGCTCCTTATACTGCCTTATTTTCCCCCATAGTTATTAATACAGCCCATTCTTGTTTTGATGATTACCTACTCTGTCTAATTAGGGTAAAATTTCCACAAGGGCAGGAGCTATTTTCATGTTTTATTCAGGATTATATCTCAGGGTCTTGTTATCCTAGAATAATGATATTTGTTGGAGGAGAAAATGAGGATAAGAACGATAAATGTTCTGGAAGCTGTCAATAGTAACCTCCATTAATAGCATGCCAATATCTGGGCACCAAGATGCTGGGTTCAAACACAGTTTTACCCTTATCTTACTCTAAAGGAAAAATATCTATGAGGCTCAACTTTCAAGAAATTTCTGATTTATAAAACTGTCTTTACAAAGTCTATATTTGTTCTTAAAACCTTCCTTCTAAAATTTGTCTTTTAAAATTTATTTTCTATATTTGGAACTAAACTCAGGGTCCTTGTATACTAGACAAATACTCGACTACCCAGCTACATCTTGACCTTTCTCTCATGTTTTTCCTAATTTCACCCAGTCATATACATCTCATTTTCTATGTTGGTCATAACTGGAGTAAATTTTTTTATATATCTTTAGTTATTTAGCAAGAATAGTACCTACATTTATCAGTTGTAGAAAAAAATTTAAATGTTAAGTTCTTCACAAATTTCTCAGACTGAATAGCTGATTATTCACATTGTAAAACATCAATAACTGTAGTTAAGTATTGATGTGTCATGTAAATCAAGTGGGAATATTACACTTTACATCTATTATTTATAGTAATGAAATATTGATACTCAAATTATGTGTTTGTATTTCTCACAGTATAAATAAATGTCTGATGGGATGTTCATGTGTAATCCTTCTAAGTTTTAAAATTAGGCTCAAAATGTAGTAGTTAGGCTCAAAAGTTAACTTGTTACTTGCTGGGCAGTGGTGGCGCGCGCCTTTAATCCCAGCACTCGGGAGGCAGAGGCAGGTGGATCTCTGTGAGTTCGAGGCCAGCCTGGTCTACAAGAGCTAGTTCCAGGACAGGCTCCAAAGACACAGAGAAACCCTGTCTCGAAAAACCAAAAAAAAAAAAAAAGAACTTGTTACATTTACAATTCTAGTACACCTGCCCATAGCTGTCCATACTCATGCTTAGTGTTAGAAGGTATGATAACTCTTTTCATTTTCTCTCTCTATTCCCACTCACCCAAGTAAGGAACAGAAAAAAGTCCACGCCTCTAACTCAACCTTTGTATGTCAGCATTAAGGGGAGTACACTTTCACTGAGCAATTGATAGACGTAAAATAAACATTGTACTTGGGATCATAAAGAATTATAAAATGGTATAATCCTGATTTTTCATTATACGTGAGCATTATATCAAAGAATATTATTTAAGATGTTCTAAAGATTTTATTTTCTTTTGAGACAGGGTCCCTTGTAACCTAGTCTGTCCTCCGACTGTTGATCCTCCTGTGCCAAACCACCGTGTGTTATAATTACAGGCATGCGCTGCCTAGACACAGGTAAAACTCTTAAAAATGAAACAATTCAAAAACTGCTTTGAAGAGCAGATGACTGCGAACTTGTACTTAAACTGTTATTAAAAATGGCCTTGTTTGGAAAGTGCTAGAAACTGAATTCCCCAGCACGTATGGAATTAGCTTCTCTCTCCGTGTTTGCTTTTTGAGAACCTGTAGCACTAATGAGATGGGAATTTAGTTTTTCTCTGTGGTATTTAGACGAATATTAAATGTTAACATTAGCACACTTTATGAAGTTCTGTGCTCCTTGCCTGTCCTCCACACATTTGATATTTATGCTTGCTAAAACTGATCTCCTGTTTCATTAATAGGAGGAGCTTGATGTGGACACCACTGTATTGCGCCAGTAATAACAATTTCACTTACACATGGCTTTAGCGTGCTCCTCAGCAATAAGCCTCCAATTCCTAAGTGTCTTTTATTTTCCCAGTAGCCCAGTGGGAGAGTTTTTAATATTAAATTGAATCATAACAACACATGCTGATTGGAGTCTAACTTAATACACGAAGCTTAATGTTAATTTTATAACTTCAAATCAAAGATCCGACTAGTCCAGGATGGTTATTTATCTCAAGTGTGATTTTATTTGAAACTTGTAAAGCTTTCAGATAGATATATTCTGCATATCATGAAATGCTAACACCATGGAGGAATTCAGAGGGATTTAGAACGATGACAATAAAGCTGAGAATTTGTTATGATGGGGCTAGGATAGAAAGCCAAATTAGCTCAAGTATACAAACACATCAATTATGTGTGGAGTCGGTGAATTTAGTATGTGTTTGGTATCAAAAATCCTAGCTTCTTCAACGCAAAATTATCTATCGGCATCAATAATAAGAGGGAAAAGCAATAAGTAAAATAAGCTGTTCAAACTAACAAAAAAAATCCACATGCACCTCACATGTTTCGCAGTACAAACTTCCCTCCAAATGAATTCTACATAAATAACTTGTCAGAGGAGACACATAGTTAGCTTCTGTTGTTGACTCTAACTAGAGAAGACAGGCTGAAACTCCAGAGGAGCTGCTGAAAACAGAATCAGAAGACAAGCATCAAACAGGAATAAACCCAGTGTTATGAAATTTGTCTTTCACCTTAGACTAGCAAAGATACAGCCTGTAACAGCAGATCACGTCGTGGTTTCACGAGGAAATCACCTGGCTTCAAGTGTACCTAACAGATTTCAAGGCCGGACGCTTCATGAAGCTGGAGAACGGAAAAGAGAAGAGAGCGACTTCTAACAGAAACGCAGATAGCACACAGACCAAAAAAAAAAAAAAAAAAAATTAACAAAACCAAAACAACAAATCTGAGCAAGGGAAGAAGGTATTGCTATTTTGATTTCCACTTCCCTTCTTTTCAAGATCTCATTAGATGCAATGTTAGTTGATAAAAGTGAGGCGTGCCAGCTAACTGGGCGGCGGTGGGGGCTGAGACGAAATGGCTGCCTTGGATGGAATTGAAATACCAAAAGAGACCTTGGAAGCCTGGCAGAGCAGGGAGGAGAAATACCACGATCACTTAGGTGGCTAAAATTCTTATTTTTAGGATCTGTAATTTTGATGTGAAACAGAAAACTGAACCACATAATACATTTTTATAATGTAAATATTCATCAAAACCATTTACAAAATTACTACTTTCAGCATATTTTCAAAATGAGATTCCTTAATAAATGATGTTTATGCAGTCCAAACACAGCATTAAGATGTATTATTAGTCACTTAATGGAGGCTAATGGTGAGTTTATAAATGAAGTGCTGGCTTACTTTGATATTTTCTAAGAGCAACCAAAAATAGATATTCTTTCCCAGAATTCTACATACTTATAAAGTGCAAAATAAGCATGTTTAGCAATTCTCAAATGTAGTTCTTCTAGATGCCTTTCATCTTAAATATACTTGTAGAAATGGATTTTTAATTTTTTTTGCTAAGTCAGGTATGTCTAGTTTATCCAAATTCCATGTAAAAACAACCCTCACTGAAGTATCCCATGCACTAAAAAGTGATGAAAGAAACAAAATACAAATCGGTAAATAGTGTGCAGTCTTCTTAATATTCCCAGAGAGTTGGTATTTTCCATGAAAATAGCTAATGTATATCAACAAATCAAAACAAAAATCCACAAAATAAATAGAGCTAATTATATGAAATATGTAAATATTCATTCATCACAAATGGGTAATTGTGGAACTAAAAGTAGAAAGAAGTTACATATAAACTTACAAAGGAAAAGAAATTCTACATATAGATTAAATATTTTTCAACAGGCATAATTTCTATGTACTTGTCCCTCAGGAAGCCGTCTATGAAACACCAATTATTTTCCCAGACAAGAAACATTTCTCTAAAGTATTGTATCAAATGAAATTATTGCCCTTTCATTATATTGCTCCATGCATACTATATAGTGTGAACTAGAATTCAACAATACTTTCTTATGATAAAAGCAAAATGGGAAAGTTACAACTCTTCATAAAGCTGTAAATAATGTAGAATAAATTGTAAAGGTTATAACAATATTTTTCACAGGCCATGGCATCAAATATGCTCATGCATCAAAATATTTCATTATACTAAGATCAACTAAGACAATCATATATCATAAAAATTAGGACTGCAGTAACATGCCTAAAATCATTAAATGAAGCTCGTAGAGAAAATTTATGAATAAGGTATCTCACTCTAGATGGAAACTTGTTTTATTTTTCCATTCAGATGATAAAAAGTTATCTAAAAAAATAATAATGTACTGCTTTCCAGGGCAAATATTTCCATCTGTTTGATATTCAGAAAGTGAAAGTGAGGGGGGAAAAAGAATGAATACTTTATTCCACATTAAGACAGACGCTGCGCTTCATCTTGCCCAGATGAAACAGTATTAATAACGCACTCCTATTTACATTTAAGGCTATAATTACACATCAATATAAATTTAATCTTACATAAAAATTTAGAAGTACCAGGCTTGATCAGCGTGAAATAAAGTTATAGCTAGACTGATCCTCCGTGCAGCATTTTATTTTAATTTTCTCTTTAAGAGTTATATTATTATATTAAAGCATATAAAATTTGCAGTTAGCAGAGCAAGCTTCAATCATTTTGGTTAATTGGCAACTTTGGTGGAATGTAAAAACCTCACCCTTTCCCAGTAGTTTCATTTTAAACAAATCATGCTCACGTATAAAAATAGCAAACCGCATTCAATTTTATATAAGACATTTTACAGCTTCTCATGTAGAAACAGCTTTAAGCAGCTTCCTTTCATGGCATACACCAGAGCACACAGCTTTGCATCTCTGGCAAGACACCATTGAAACGGATATGAGATAGAGGCTGTGTCGACTTAACACTTAGAGTACACTGTATAAATTTAGTGTTCGTGCAGGCTTACATGAACACGAAAAGCAAAAACTGTCCCAAAGATGGAACGGTAAGATCTGATATTCTTTTTTTCCTCTGGGTCGAAAAATAAAGCATTAGGATGTTTCTGCCACTTCTGACTATTTATTGTTTACACAAAGCCTTAATTCTAAAAACTCTGGGGACACATGGCCATTCATATTTTCCAAAATGAAGTAGGAGTGACAGTAGAACCTAAAGTCTCTTAAACATGACTGCTAAATGTTGATGTTTTTACTCAACAACTGGCTATTCTAGGACATTATCAATTTTAGACTCAAATTTAGAGTCTAAAGATGCTTTTTGTCTCTTTTGTCATAAAGTTACCTTTACAATCTTTGAAAGAATGTGTCAATGTGGTGGCCTTGTTTTTAACAAATTCTCTCCTGGGTTTGGGCACAGAAATGCCTGACAACAGAGAGATTACACGTACTCATTCTGAAAGTAAAAAGAGTTTTTAAAAGTCAATCATTTTCTTTCTTCCTGAGGAAGGATTGCAGTCCTGCAAATGGGCACATTTTGTCTCCTTGGATGTGTATATCTTACGTTCACAGCAAAATAGCAGATCAAGTGGGTAGCCAGGATGATAGGCCAGTTCCAGAGAGGGAGCAGCCCTGCTTGGGGCTGCTCCAGTGCAGGTGTTTTGCTTTTTCTTAAATAAAACTGACTGTGGCATAAAGGTTAAAAAAAAATGTCTTGAAGAAAGACATATATATCCCAATAGTGACTGAGGGTTAGACTTTCTGTTTCGTGCTCTCTAAATTCATATATTTTAATATCATTTAATACCTCAAATCACTATTCAAAGGACTTAGATGGTTTCATGAGGTAACACTCTCCTAGTCATGAAGAATAATAGTGAAACTTTCTAAAACTCTTAGCTTAGAATGAACTGGGCTTTTGTTTTTCTTCTTTAGGGGAAAATGTTTAATAGGCTTTTAAATACAGTGGGCAAAAGGGTTTCACTCATCTTCAGTTACGGACAATTCTTTAGTGTAGGGAAATACCAATAATCAATAATTTATAAGCATCGGTCATGTTTCCTTTTGCATTTTCTATTTTCTTTTTTAGGTAACTAGTAACTCAGGTGCACAATCCAAATCTGTAACTTGTTTATGGCTTGTTATTTCTTGTTACTCTAACCATATCATATAATATGCAAAGTTCAAAAATTCCACTATTTGAAACAGAATTTAAGTGATTAAATGCTGCTGGTGAAGAATACAGAAAGAATATATATTGAACATAGAGGGAAATGAGAAACATGATTTTTGAGTTTCAGCAAAATTCACACAGAGAGTATTTGTTCAGTAATCATGTTGCAGATATTCTTGCAATAAAAAAAAACTCTCAATAGCCACAGAGTCTTAATTCTGAAACTTGGGTTATCCATGGGCCACTTTGTGCATATTTCTGCAAACCAAGTTTCAAAGCAATGACTAGAGGCCAGCACTTAATAGCTTACTGATATTCTTCCCTTAGTCTTAATTTCAGCCATTGTTTCCAATTCTACCTTTCACACAGTAGGCATCTAATAAACATTTGTACATGGCTGTATCCAATCAAAGACTTTGATATATGAATACATTTGATTTAAAACACAGGATCCGGTTATTTAAACTTCTTCGAGGCACATCTGTACAATGTCATCGAGACCTGTGACTTTCACATGAAACATACCGCATTTGTGGTATATTCTACACTCCGTAACACACACTTTATGCACATACCAATTTCCTGTGTCACCTTGACACTTTCTGTGTTGATGAGATCGCCCAAGTCACATTACATAACCAACCTCAGTGTAAATAAGGAATAAGCTTGCTGTTAACAACCTGGTCTGAGATGTTAACAGTCCCCAGGCTGTTACTGTAACAACTGGTCATTAATGTGGTAATGACCAATTTAAGAGGAAATTGTTCTCTGAGAAATGGATATATTGGTGATCAGGACCATCTTTGAGAGTGTAAGATATGTCTATACTAAGTTAACTGGCATTAAAATAAAAGCCTAGCAGAAATGAAAAGCTTCATTGCAGAAACTCACATGCATTTTGTTTCTTTCATAAAGATGAAGACTTCAGATACAGAATCTATTTTGATAAATTCCCTTGGGAGACACATTTAATTGAGATGATCAAATCCTAGGTTAGGACCACATTCTATTTGCTGTCCCAAGGAAGAATGGAACCAAACAAATCTAAGGTTACTTTCTCTACTGTCAACACACTGAAAACACATAACTATGTTACCCATGAAACAGGCAAACTCAACATTTCTGATTCAGAAATATCCCAAGTCTTCAAACAATATTCTTTACTCTTTCCTTAATGTTTATCTTTTCTACTTATTAAGATGCCTACTCCGGCTCAAACTGTATAAACTCCTTGTTTGCCACTGCAACCTAAATCCACTTGATAAACTGAAATTGTGCATAAATGTAAGGCAAAAGGAGTCGAAAAGCTGTGGGCGTCAGTTGGCACAGACAAAGCGAACCTAGGAAGTAACAGATCAGATCATGAAAAGCAAACACACACGCTTTATCTCAAAACGAGGCACTCATTCACTATGAGCACAGGAGACATTTTTATTTCAAAGAAGAGAAGTTCAAAGACGGCAGAGTTCTGGAAGAATGCATGTTGTATGTTAACTCTGATTGGTTTTGCTGCCATAATGAGGGAAATCCTGGCTCCTGAGAGTCACTTCCCATTGTTGGCATCTTGTGTGCTTCTGAACTCTGGGAACACAGGGAAGTGGTAACAAGTGCTTGCAATTAACCAGGAGGCTATAAGCACAAGCCAGAAGCCGTGCTACCAGGGGAGAGCAGAATGTGAGAAACCACACTGGATTTGCCCCTATGCAACTACTATTAATCAAAAGATATATATGTATTAGAATAAAAAAAATCTGCCTTTAAATAACTGATATGTAGACTAAGAAAAGAGGGACCAAATTTCCTAAGAAACATCTCCCAGAACAGCCAGGATGGTTTGTTAAGGAGTTACTATCAATTGATAAATTTTGTGTCATAAGGAAAACGATTCAAATAAATAGCTTAATGTCAGGCTGGAAAAAATGATTAATTGTATCAAATATGAAAACCCAAATGATGCCATATATCATTTCTCTAATTTGATAGATCCCACTTTATTAGGATAAGTAATTTGCAGCTAAGACAAGTCACAAAGTCCCCTGGAAAGAAAATCCTCCAGTAGTAGCATTTCTGTGCTGACTAAAATCAGGGATGCACATTGAAATCACTTCAGGTCGTATAACCATGGAGACCACTGCCTTGAGACTGCTTGGATGGTTGTACTTTGGAGGGTGGTCACTGGCTTCCATCAACATTCTTCATAAAACCACAAGAGAGTCTGAAGCCGTTCAGTATTGATGCAAGAGCTTCAAATATCATGGGGTGGCAAGACACAGGGATACTTAGGTCAAGGTTCCACAGCATTGCCATAAATATATTAATGAATGCAAGTCAAGAATTTAAAACTGATTTCTTTTAGTATATGTGACAACAGGAAAGTTAGCTGAATTACCAGATTATTCCATCCAACTAAAGTTGAACTTATTAAAAGTACAGAGCTAAAATATTCAGTTGAGCAACAATTGGTCTCTTTGTTAGGCTCATCTCTTAGGCTTTAGTGAAAGAAGCAACGCAGATGCTGTTTGAATCTAGGTACATCCTTGGCGTTATCTGTCATTTTCAGTGTATGTAATGAGTGGCTGATTCCTAAATCAGCATCCACCGACAAGCCGAATTAAAACACTTCAGATATTTTTGTTGGCTACCCCTTAAGCAGAAGTTTGTGTGTTACGGGCCAACATTTTGAAGGCTGGCAAGGTAACATCTTTCAAGAAACATCGGTCGGTAGTTAAGGAAATCAAATAAACAAACCAAAACTAGACTTACAAACGGACTTTAAAAGGCATTCAGCCATGACTGGTATGCAAAGACAACCCCTACCTCAGGTAGTCCCGGCGACAGAGGATAAGGTTGGCTTTAGTGTAGAGGGTGGAGCCCACCTCTCCCAAACGACAGTCGCAGCAGGCACACTTCAGGCAGTCCTCATGCCAGTATTTGTCTAGTGCCTTTAGAAGGTACCGATCCTTGATTTTGCGGTTGCAGCCAGCACAACCTTTCGGCTTGGTGTCTGGCTGAACTGAGAGCATTTGTATGCCTGAGGAAAAGAAAGGAGAAAGGGCAGCTGAGACGCCAAACAGAAGAAAAGACAAACAGGTGAAATAGTTAACACTGCCTCTGTATGCCTTCTTTTTCCTTCCTTCCTTCCTTCCTTCCTTCCTTCCTTCCTTCCTTGCTTTCTTCCTTCCTTCCTGAGAGTTATATTACAACCAAACTACATTTTGGAAAGAAACCTCCAACTTTGTAAAATCCTTATGAAAACCCCAGTGAACTCATTCACAGGAAGCAGCGATAGTGATGAACTGCTCTGTGGTGTGCCTTGTCGTTGGCTATGGAGGTTAGACATCCTTCTATCATTTTCATTATGTTCCGCTCTCTACACAAAACAGGAAGCACGTGTGTGTAAATGGATGGTAGCCTAGAGAAGCAAGCGACTGAAACTAGCTCCTCCATGGCTGACCTGACAGGATCCTAAAGTGAACTTTACTTAACTGCAGAAACAGTTCACTCAACATGTATGTGACGAGACAAAGCATGCATCTGTATGGGACATTCAGAATTTTAACTTAGATGTACAGATGTTTATAGATAAGTACACAGTATATCTGTCCCCAAAACCCATCAATCCTATAGTGTTTACTTACATCCAAATACTTTCTTCGGTGTCCTTCATATTTCAAAATACTCATTGTGTTAAAATAACAAAATATATTTATTTTCAGATACATTAGTCACTGCTTTTACTGAAGACTCATCACTTGATTATATAATAAATGCTCTAATATAATACAATTATAGGATTATGCAATTGATAGCCACAAGCATCTACTTATTTTATAAGGGAAAGAAGAAACACTGAAGACAAAGTTTAAGAATGTAAAATATCACACGGTCATCCATAAATAGACACATTATAGAAAGTATACATATGCCATATTGAATATAGGGACATTTCTTTATTTCAATGCTGAATGTTCTCCATAAGCAAGGAATCTTGCTTCTATAGGCTTTACAACTTGACTAAAATATTTTTAATTAATTGAATATTCATTTTTTTTAGTTTCTCTTTATTGTTCCCCAAGTGTCAAACACTCAGACTTAAAAAAGAAAGAAAAGCTGGCCAGCCATGCAAAGCTCCGTCGTTATCAAGTAATGGATTTGAATCGCTATAAAATGCTGCAGACATCATCGATTCCCTTGTATTACAAATTATAATACAGACAGGCAGAGAAGTAAAAAGGCCCCTTAAGAGCTGAATGACAGTGATGCTACGGCTGTGGTACTAGGTGTTCTACCTGCAACCCCAGACCACCCCTTTACACTTCGCTTCCTCTCCTAGCCATAAAGTTTTTAAACCTAGATGGACAAAGATATCAAACACCAAGTATAAATGCATTTAAGAGAGTTCCGGAAGGAAAACATGAAGCGCTTCTGATTCATTTCGCTTCAAGATCGGTAAACTCTATCCTTCCTTCTGATACCTCCCTGCCTGACACAGAAAACAGCACTGGTAAAAGACATCAGAGCATGCCCAAGGCGGAGTACGTTTTCCAGCCCCCAATGAACACAAACGACAAATAATATTAGAATGTTCTTAAGCTTTCACTGGAAAGCAACTTGTCTGGTAGAGTAACAGAGGAGGGAATGTAGAGAAGAACGCGGGGTGGCTGTCGGGGTGACTGTCCTGTGTGTCTGACACGCGTGGCTGTGGTGTTCTGAGCTGTGGACTAGCAGCAGATTTGTGCAGAAGAGCAGGTGGTCCTCGTGTAGCCTGCTTTCTGCTCCTTTCCTTTGAAGGAGCTAAGGGCCTAGTGTAGATTAATCAGAACCCTTGATAGCTCTGCTAAATCTCACTCTCTAGAACTTCTAACAAATGAAGTTTCTTTGATCAGAACTAGTTATCCTTCTCTAGCAAGGTCCCACAAGGCACGAGTCCCATTAATTACAGGGAACAACAGGCCCAGGTGCCTCTTAGTCATATACCTAGGGGGAGAAGAAGAAGTCCAGGTCTCATGACTGAAAGCATACAGAGGTATGTTTAAGGTGACTGTCCTAATTAATTTGAAGTCTGTGTTTTTTATATCACAAAGATAAAAGATGAAACAAAAATTCTTGGTAGTAAGCTAAGCTCCATTATTGCCCATGTTTGTGACACTATTATTAAGTGCAAAGGGTCTGCTATCTTCATTCAAAATAAATTGTAACCAAGACGGCAAATATCAACATTTGGCACAAGAAATACTATACTGCTTGTCTTTACAAAATGTTTTTGTTGTGTTGACATTTTAATTTAGCACTCAGAGGCCAATGAATAACTGAAATTCTTTCATTCTGTCTGGCCTTGTGCATAAAAGAAGTTTGATATTTTCTACTCCGTCCTCATAACTTCTTTCAAAGAGCGTTACTTCCTTTCTCTTGCAAATAGAATCTGCTCCATTCTATGCATTAAAAAAAATGTAGGGAAACAATCACTTGGTAGTCACCACGTTGCCAGGCACCTAAATAGCAGAAAGCACTGAGCACTCTGTGCTCTTGATCCCAGAGAGTATGTCTGGGGAGAGTTATGTGTGCCTGGCTAAGAGACACTTCACAAGTTGCTCATAGCCCATCAGCACTCATAACTAGTTTTAGATTGGCATGCAAATTGTTCCGAGGGAAATTCTTATTGCCTCTGAGACCCTGCCATTCTGAGTTATTTGACAGTTTAAGGGAAATCATAATTTTAAAAAAAGACATAAATAATAGCCTGTGCAGTGTGCTGTGCAGAAATAAGGAGAACCATTTCATTTAAACTCTGGTGAGCTTTTAATTGCCTGGATTGCATTGTGAGAAGGCCTGACGGTTGATTGCATCCATTATGTTCCCTTGTTCTGTGCCATTCATCCGCACAGTCTTAGCTTCAGTACTTAACACAACAAAGTAACCACAACTTCACAACACACAGGGGCTTAAAAAAAATCATCTCAATAATGAAAGATGTGCAGCACTTAGGCACAGTGTTTTTTTCTCTTTTTTCTTTCTTTTCTTTCTTTCTTTCCTTTTTTTTTTTAACACGGATGTATTATTTGAACTGATCACATGGAATGAATGGAAAACATTCTTTCCCTTTCAGAAGATTTACAGAGGACAATTTGGGAGAAGGAGAAGGGGCTCCATCACGAAGGGCTTTTGGAAGAGTGGATGCTAAAATTGGGACGGCAGGTTTCGCAGCTGGGAGCAATGACATAGATTAAAAGAATTTGGCCAACACAGCCTTTCGATTGCCAAGTGTACCAAACAAAAGATTTTTCTCTCCTCCTGCCCATCTTCGTCCCACTCCCACTCACTCCCCCCAATCCAGATTGGAAAGCTGGATTGGGCCTAAAAGCTTGTTTCTCTCTGTTCACTGGCCCAGAGCACCCCTACAGGCTGCAGCCCCCTAAGGGAAGACAATGCAAATAGATGTCCCCAAATCTCTGGCACTAGAGCTGCTTAACTCTGTTCTGCCCCTTCAACTCCCAACCCCCCTCCGTGTCCTTCCACCACCCTCCCCTTTTTGAGCAATGGAGCTGGGAACCAATTTGATTCCCTTTTTCTCCAATGCAGCTGCAAGGCTCAGAGATACTGACATTTCCCCACTCTTATCAGTTTAATTACAGTTACCATGGCAGCAAAGTGCTAGTGCTTGGCAAAGGCCAACAAGAGATTTGCAAGACTGGGTTCAATTTTGATGCAGCTCACATGCAAAATAAAAAAAAAAAATAAGAAACATACATACACTCTAACAAAGAATCCCCTTGCGGAGTTTATGATTCAACCTTTTGTGGCCGTGTCTTTGCAGCCACACAGGGATGGCTTTGCAAAGAATGTACCAGTATTGTGGCACCTAGCGAGATTAATTGGTCCAAAGCAGCAGCCTTTAAAAGCAGTAACAACAATAATATTCTGTATCTTCAGCAGATAGAAGACCTGGCAGGCTTTGAAGCCAGCCACGAGTGCCGAGCACCCGGAGAAAGTGCTTCTATGATACACTGTAACCTTACCAAAACTTTTCTCCTGTTTCTGCATGAGTTGACTTAGGCGTGCCTGAGTCGCTGTAGCTTCGCATGGAGCACCAAGCCCACCACAGGCAGGAAGTAGAAGAGGGGAGTCACTTGGATATGGGGCCCTAAGCGTGGATCTGGTGAGCAGCATACAGGGCCGAGAATCCACTATTGTGAAGCCACTTCGGGAGCTGGGGTCTAGTGGCAAGGGAGGCAGGCGGTGGGGGAAGGGATGAGGGAATGTGTAAAATGATGGCGAATGACAAAGCCACATGCTTCCCTAACTCTGCCCGTAATCCTAAAATCCCAGCGGCCCCTTTTAGCTTCCCGGTAACAAATGGATTTGATTAAACCGTCACAGGCAGTGTTAGCATAGCATATCGTGTTCGCTATGAAAAAGATCATAAATCTGACTTGTGTTTTATAACAACAATCTGAGTAGCCCCCTTTAAAACGTGCTGGATCTCTAGACCTGTTAGGATGTAGGCATGTGGGTCCAGGGAACCTGCTTCCACTGGATACTTGTCGCCTCTCTGCCTGCCCCTACATAGTCACTTTTGCAACACACAGAAGCGGTGTTTTGTTATCAAGACTGCACTGGGTAAAAGTAGGGGGTGTGAATAAGAACAAGGTTGTAATTTCAACTCTTTTTTTGGTGGTGGTGGGGGTATGCATTTCCAAGCAGGCATGGAGAGTTCTGAGGAAATGCGCAAGGCTGACACCACTTCACTTAGTCTGGAAGCAACACCCCACCCTCCAACCTTTGCAAACTGTCCCAACCCCTCTTCCTGAGTTAGAGCCTGGGATTGCAGCAGCCCCCAATGAACTTTGTCTATTATGCCTGCTCTCCTACTTGAGATGTCGCGCTGCAGCCGCACACGCTCCCCTTCTTCCTCGGGCATCCTCCTCTTCCGCCCCGCATCTATTTCGTGTCTCATCGTAAAAATAATGATGCCTCCCATGATTTAAACAAAACAAAACAAACAAACAAAAACCATCTCTGCAGACCTGCAGCCCGGTGAAAGTTGCAGTGGTGGCGGTGCGGATGGTTCGGGTACAGCTTTACTTTATGCTTCATTGGGAGAGGATGGGGAAGAAGAAGGAAAAAAAAAAAACATCCAGCATCCGCACACGCACGCGCGCACCCGGAGACACACACAGCACAAATGAGCCGACGCGTGTATACACAGCCTCTCACTTACCTTCTCAATTAAGCGATACAGGGAGGGTGTTCAGTGAGCACAGAGGCTGCTTGGTAGCGCTTCTCCTTGGGAAAGGTCAAAAAGAAACATTGTTTGAAAAAAAGGGGGGTGGATCTCTATTTTTTTTTTAAGTTTAAATTAATGAGGTCCTCCAGGATCCGCAAAGTACCAGTGTGGACCGCATGCGAGCCACAGGTGTCCTTCTTTTAGGCAACTGCAGTCCGGGGGGGATGTGTCTCTTGGTCCTGGCTCCAGACAACTTACCCCGGCAGCATGCGAGAAGCCCGAGCTGAAGCAAGCCCTGGCTCTCAGCCGCAAAATGCAATCCCTTCCCAGCCAGACATAATACAGCCCAAGAAAAGGTCACCCAGTTATTACAGCGCCGCGGAGCCCAGGCAGCGCCTGTCAAGACCACAGTGGAGGCAGCTCCCTTCCGATTTAAGAGTATTTACCTCTCGCCCACCCCTCCCTCTTCTCCCTCTTCCTTCTCTCCCTCCCTCTAGCTGGCTCCCTGGCTTGCTCTCTCTCTTGCTTGCTCGCTCTCTTGCTTGCTAGCGCTCTCTCTCTCTCTCTCTCTCTCTCTCTCTCTCTCTCTCTCTCTCTCTCTCTCTGCTGTCTGTTCTGCAGCTCAGTCAAGTACAGCCGCCCTCGGAAAGTGCAAAAGCAGCCACGAGACAGATCCAGGCTTTGTTGCTAATTTCCCAGGGTGAAAATTGACAAGCCTGCGAGTGCAGTCAGCACAACCCAATGCATATGCTACTGACAAACGCTGGGGACCATTCCCTCCCACCCTTCCCCATCACACAGAGAATGTGACCTCTGCAGGACCGGACTCCTGAAGGACCGTACCTCTTGGACTTACCCACAAGAAGACCTGCAAAAGAGCATGGGAGAAGGGTAGGGCTTCCTAAAATAAAGGGGGCATTTTGGAATAGGATGGGCACGTTGGAAGCAAATTGCCCTCTAAATCTATTACTGACAGTGCTAGCAGATGAAGTTAAAATAAAAAGCCAAGGAATCAAAGTGCTACCAGGATACACTGGAGAAAAGCACAGTTCTCCCTTTCAGTGAATGTCTCTCTCTGTGTGTGTGTGTGTGTGTGTGTGTGTGTGTGTGCCTGTGTGTGTGGGGGGGGGGTGTCGGGTCTGCAATTGCTCAGGCTATGACTTCCATTCAGAAACTCTCACAGTCCCTGCTCAGAAAGTCTTGGCACACAAACCCAGTCCAGGCAATGCCACACACACTCCTTCCTCTCTCTAATGGCCCAAGAGTCAGACTGTGAACTCCCCCCCTCACACCGGGTGCTGAATCCACGGTGGCTACTGAAACACACTTCCTGTAGACACTTGCATACTTGCTTAAAATCTGCTTCAATGCTAACTCCCAAGAAGTCCAAGCCAGGCTTTCAGGACTAAGAGGGTTCCCTGGCCAAGCTCCTCTTACCCTTGGCCTTCATGGGCTTATTTTAAGGCCTCCACAGCTTCATTTACCTTCTCTTTAAATCTGTTTCCTTGAAAGAGGTCCTGTTCCCCCTAACCTCCCCTCTTCACTCTGCTTCCCTGTAGGTCACCAGTAGCTTTATCTTCTTTTCTACGATTTCAAACTTCAGTCATTTCCCCTTTGGCAGCTCTTGCAAGGCCCCCTCAGCAGATTTCACAGAGTGTCCAATGATCAAACCTAAAAGCAGCGCACACCTGAATGACGCTGGTTGAGATGTTTTAAGTGGAAGAAAGATTCAATTGTTGAACTACATAAACAAACAAACATCCCAAACCCAAAACAAATAAAAAATGTCTTTTCCTAATTTCAATCTAGTTCTAAGTTTTACTTTATTATTAATAATAATAATTATTATTTTTTAATCAAAGCAGCCTCCTTGAATACTTATGCTTCTCTGGATATTGGCACAGCAATGCTAACTTATTTTTAACCCCAACCTTCAGAAGGCTCATGATAAAATAGTATGTGGCTTGCTTTCTTATCCCTTCCAAAGACAACAAAACTCAGAACTAACCTGAAAAATATGGAAATTCAGACAGAAAGAACACCGAGAAAACCCTTCCGCTGCTCAGTCTGCAAGCAGACTTCTTAAGTTTTGGCTTTTTCTGGCCCGACTACCCAGCACACGCACCTCACCCATTGACACAGCTCCCAGCAGGTCTATCCAACCTCCCAGCCACAGCTACTCTGAAACACCCAGTGTGCGTGTGTGTGTACGTCTGTGTGTGTGTGTGTTTTGCCTGTTCTTTCCAGCAACCAGTGTACTGAGAAGAAAAGAGGGAGGGAGGGAGGGAGAAGAATGTGTGGGTAAAGGGAGAAATAAAATCAAAACAAATGGTACAGCTAATGAGGACAATTAAATTAATTATGTTCAAGGAGGATGAGATTTTTTTTCCCCTCCAACTGTATGATCTGTTACCCCTCGCTGGCAACTGCTTCTCCGTAATTCATGGCATCTGATGAGTGCATCTATGCAAATCTTTGTTTAAATCATTCAACTAATTAAATGATGGGATTATTCCTCTGCCTACGGTGACATCATTCGCAGTAATTAGTACTCTTTTGGACTGTGGCAGTAAGATCCCCCATATCAACACACCAACCTGCAAAGGCATTAACCACGTTGACACCTAAAAATAAATAAATAAAAAGGACAAATATCCAGAGCTCTAATTGCATCCCATTCTCTTCCTCTCCCCCCCACCTTCCTTTCCCTCTCAGTTTTACCATATATCCCATACTTGTAGAGAGAGAAAGAGAGAGAGGGAGGGGGGGGAACTTAGTGAATAATATGCTAAACCACATGTGTAAAAGAATAAAATGGAATAGTTAACATTCAGCTCCATGCCATTCATTTTCCCCTAAAATGTAATGATAATTAGATGGGTCATAAAATGCTCGTCTTTTCATTATGAGTGATGAAATGCATTAAAGCTGACAGGGTATTACCTGACAGTAATTAGGTTTTGTCATGAATTAAATTATTTGAAAGCAGACTATCTCCCCAATCATGCAATTTACAGCAAGATTTTTTTTAATCTGTGCCACAGAAGAGAGAGATAGAAAATAGCAGTTTTTCTCTTCATAATCATATGAATTATTCACAGAAAAAAAACCATCAGAAAAACCCAGTGCAGATGAAGAGGCTTGCCACTTAATGTGTACAGATGTGATCATCAGTGCTCGCCGACAATGAAATATACAAGTGCACACACGGTGATCTGGTGAACAAGAGGTGGGATTTAATCATCTTCTGCTGACACTTTGTGCAAAACACCATTAACCCCCAGCGAACCCCCTGATTTCCTGGCTCCCCCCCCCACGGCCCCCAAAGTATCAGCCCCTCCTGTCAAGAAAAAAAAAAGTGGAGGAAAATGTGCTTTTGTTTACTTAGCCAAGCTAAAGGTTGGACCCAGCCAGGCAAGCACTTTCTTCATTTCCTGAGAGTAAACTACCCACTTTAATTACACATGCTTCGGAAATCTTTGCAAACGGATTGCCATCGAGAACCCCATCTTCTTGGTCCGATTATCTTTTGCCTGCCCCTTGTTTCTGCAACTTATCATAGATAGGATGAGAGAATTTAACTCAATCCATTCCACATACGCTTAACACTTTAAAGATTTCTTTTTCTTTTTTTAAAAAAGGTATATTATCTTTTCCTGGGCCCTTATATTATGACTCCTTTATGAGGGGAATGGTAAGGCGTGTGTGTGTGTGTGTGTGTGTGTGTGTGTGTGTGTGTGTGACAGAATGGGCGAATGGGTTTTCAAGGGGGTAATCAGACATAGGCTACTTACCTTTGCTCAAAAGAGATCTTTCACAAGAAAACAGTGTATGTGTGTGCCTGTTCTTAAATATGTCTTCAAGTTTTCAGCCGTCTCTTTCTGCAAAACACGCCTCACAGATAACTTTTGTGTAGGGATGTTCAGTAGTGGTTTCTGTAGTGTCCCAGAGATGCTTCTGTTGGGGTCGCAGTCTTTTATTTTTTTTAAGGGATATCAGACAGGCTGTTGCTGTGGGTAGGCAGAAGACAGCACCCCCTCTAGAAGTCCAGGTACAGTCAAAGGTGTCAGTCAAGGGAAGAATGAAGTTGACCAGGCCCTCTGCTCACACAGTCCCACCACCACGCCTGGAGCCGCAGCCACACAAATGAAGGAGCCTCTCGCTGCTTCTGTCTTCCTTGGTTTTCTGGCGTGCTTTTCTCTCTCTTACTTTCTTCCCGAACTGCATACAAACCCTGAGTGGACCAGAGCGGCTCCTCCAGTATTTAAACACCTCGCCAGGTCCCTAGTTAGCAGCTTCCTTCAGCTCATCCAAGAAGCTGACAAGTACAGTTAAAGGAGGCTGTACATGCTGCTCTAATGGACCTCATTAAGTTCTACTTACAGATGTTCTCTTAACATAATTGATCTGCGGTGAGTTGAGAGGACTGCAACTTATTCCCTAGCCCCCAATTATGGTTGGGTAATTAGATCCCCAACCTCCAATTTTTCACATTCACCCTTCTAACATTCCAAAATATCAAAGTATGTCTCTCTCCAAAGCTCCCCCTTACCGGACTCCACTCTCCTCACTGTATTGACAGTTAGATGTGCTCTAACCTTTGTAGTGACGCCAATTTTAATGGTGCATTCAGACCATTGACAGAGCGGTGTTTCTCCCCCAGCCTCTCTCCTCTCCTCTCTATGCACCATCCCCTCCCACTCCCTCAACCCTCAGAAACAAAAGGGTAAAAAAAAAAATCCTCTAACTTGTATAGTTTGTACTTTTGATAAAAGGTTCGGGTGATGAGCCCTGGCATGGCCGCTTCCTTTCTAATGTCTTTTTATCTGTATTAATTCCTCAGATGAAAACTTTAAGGAACAATGAAGGAGAGAGGTGCCGCTCTGAACCGGTGAGAAGAAAAAAAATTACACAGCACACCTGGGACAGATGAAGCCAAACTAGAGCTTTTATAATGCCAATCAGCACGGCTGTTAGCATCCCTCTAATTAGGAAAGCAGCCTAAAACAGAGCGCACTTGGGGAAATGGTAATGTTATGGTTTTGCACTTAAAAGGAGCACATTTCCTGCGCTGTAAGGATCTGGGATTGGGGCTGACAAGTCCTTTAATTAATGGCAGGATTCCCTGTGTGTGCAAGTGTGTGTGCTTGTTTTAATTCATAAAAGTGGACAAAGGGTGCTAGGAAAGGGGGGTGCTGTGGGAAGGGAGGGGAGAACCCATTAGTTTGAAGATGAGCAGAGTTCATAGCTACAATCATTTTTTTTTTCTTTTTTAAATCCCCAAAGGACTAAGGTGCAGAACTGGAGTGAGCAGTTCCCCCCCTTCCCCCCACCGAATTTGAATGCTGGGATGAATAAAAGCTTAAGACCACAAGGCAAACAGAGTTTTAGATAACTCATTTCTCAAGTAGACCACTCTTGTCTGTCTCTCCTACAGCCCTTCCCACTGTCTCCATGGAGAGGTGTTCTCCGCAGTTCACCTGGGTCTGGACTTCTCTTTCATTTTCCAATATGGAAGAGATATCTGGTGTCAATTATTCGAGGATCCAAAAAATCATGCCTCTTTCTTGTTAAATGTGAACAAGTATCCTGAAAAAAAAGTATTAGTATTTGTTTTTTGGAAGGCTTTCAAATATCACTTTGAAGCTGGAAGCATCGGGTCCACACAAGGTTTTAAATGGCTTTTGAATGCTCTGGAGAAACTTGCCAATAAGTCCAAAAACTGTTTCAACCTTTGCCCTCTCCTGCCCTCTGCAGGGATTCACCAATGGGCACATGACTGTCCTCGGGCACCGTAGGTTCCTACTAGGTGGGCTGTTTAAAAGGGAAATGGATTTAAGATCCATTTCCATCTTATCTAGTTTATAATTTATCTTTTCAAAAATAAATTCCAAATATCCTATTGTCATCTCACACATACCAGCATGAAGCCTAAAACGAAACAGTCACCAGAGCTACAGTGACGGATCAAACAAATTTATCTTCCGTCAATTTAGTGCTTAACTTGGGACTTTCTCTCTGTGAAACAAGCAGGACTTCTGAGGGGATCAAAGTCCAGCGACTGAAGAAAACAAAAACTTAAATTTGTCTTCATAAGAACAGAATAGTTTTGTATTAGTGTTTTTATTTTTTATTTATATTTTACACCTTTGACATCTACGGACAAATGTAAGGAGTAGCAAGGGTCTTGGCAGGGCTTGGAAAGACAAGATAGTTAGGCAGTATCTTAAAGAGGTACAAAGTGAAACCGCATAGTCTAACGGTTGACATCTCAATAAAATGAGAAGAAAGAGAGAGGAAGCCCACATTTTATTTATATTTTATCAGAGGTTGTTTCTGCAGAGTTTGAAACACAATAAATGCCATTCTGTTAGCAGCCGTTCAAAAGAAAATGTTCATCACTTTACAATGCAATTGCTTCCCCCAGCAAAGTGTCCACTCTATTTCTCCTTATGCTCCTCCAAGCGGCTGAGAAATAGGAGACATTTTACGTATCTTTGTATGACTAATTTAATCCTTACACAATCAGATGTAGCTTTAATTCACGGAAACCCCTTACCATAGGATAGACATCCATCCATCCATCCATCCATCCATCCATCCATCCACCAAACATACATTCATAGATATACATAAACATACAAATATAAACACATACATGCATGCATATATACACACTTACACAATACAAGCATATATGTTTATTTGTTTAAAGGACAATGGATAATTTGAGAAGAAAATGCAGGTGAGATCCTATTTACAGAACCTAGCCTGGGGAATATGCATCAGAAGAAAAACTGACTATTATGCTAAACACTACCTTGTCTTATAAGAAAATAAAGAACCAAAGCACACGATCTTCCTGGCGGGCTTGAGATGTCTCTCTCTCTCAGAGTCACTCCATTGAAGCAGATTGCTCCCATCCTAAAATAATACTGCACAACAAAAGAGAGACTTTTTTTTAAAGCAGTCAATATTCAAATTGGCATACCAAAATATTTGTGAGGTCTTCCAACCCAGGGATGTTGCAATAGACTTGGTCTGGTGTAAAACCAACTAAGAGATGGATGTCGTGACCCAGCTACTTCCAGAGCAACTTTTGTAAGTTTGCATCAATAGAACAAAAGAAATCTTTTGCTGCAAAAGATAAGTGGAGGTGTCTTTAAGAATTCAGGCCAACATTTATTCTGATCCTTTCAAAAACAAAAACAAAAACGAAGCAAAAACCAAAAAGCAAAGCACTTGTCATCTCTTCATATTTCAGGGGCAAAATTTAATGTGTTTATCTTGATTGAATTCTTTGGAGGTTGGGTGTATATAACGTGAACACCATGATTTACAATCCACTGACTGCTCTTCTGGGAGTCTGGAGTGTACTAGCAAAGTTTACATTCGTGTGTGGCTGGCAGCCAGGTCTGGTACAGGGAGGTAGCCAGAGAACTGCTTAGGGCCAAGCATGGTCTGTTCTGTCTATTTCTCTCAAGTCCTTTGACTTTCAATGCATTCACACTGTCCAATTCTCTTCTCCTGCGCCCCAACTCTGATATTCCAATCCAAGAAATAGGTAGAAGGATTTCAACCAATGTTCAAACACGTTTTTCTCTTTTGGTTAGGCCCCCTGAACCCATGAAGAACATGTCAACTGTTCGTGACAAAGTACAAAAGCATCTCTTATGGGGTTTAGCTTCCAGAAGTTTCTTGGGAATTGCTAAAAATTAGTATCCTATTCATAAAAAAATTAAACTTCTCAGCTAAGGCTCACTCATCTTCTTGTTGGTCTTCTCAGTTCCTAGGCTTCAGTAAAATTTTGTATCAGTGTGTAAGATAATTATATTCTGGATTGCCCGCTAGACTAAACACCCTGAGAATTCAAATTTTATCTAATTTCACACAGGAATAAATGGCATGTTTTGCTCACAATAGATATTTAATAAATGGGGATCAGTTGATTTGAATTAAACAGGGAAGTCAGTCTAAAACCCAGTGTTTACAATGTTAATCTAAATTGTTGATAAAAAGAAAATCTGATGATCACGCTGTTTAGTATTATTTGTTTTCACCATGTTTCTGTAACACGGTGTAAAGCTTTATTTTGTCATCCGTCATCATGGATACACCCTAAGTTGTAGAGTCCCACTCTGGCTCAGCATCTGTAGCTCTGACTCAGAGTCTAGCACATAGTGAGTACTTCATAACGGTTTACTACAGGGAGGGCTAAATGGAAAAAAAAAAAAAAACCACATGATCGAAAAAATGCGAAGAACAGTTGGTCAAAACAAAATCATCATTATTTAAAACCACTGGCTCTCTGAGACAATAAAGATGGAAAAAAATCGAGGCCAGTGTATTTTTGACACAAATTAGAATTATGACACATCCATGGAATATACATAAATATTGAAATTTTTGTAACGTTCATGGTGGTAAACATGTTTAGGCAGATGTGATACGTTATTCACTCACCCCTCATGTCTGACATCAAATTTCCTTGAGAATCTATCATGAAGAAACATTTTAGATAATATTTGATAAGAAAATAGCTGTTTCTAATTATGCCATAAAATGCCCAAGATGATGAAATATGGCAGACTCAAAGAAAGAAAATAAAAATAAGGCTAGAGTCTAGGCAGGTCATTCTCTAAGCCACAGGGACACCAAACTCCTAGGCATTACCAGTTTTGATCATACGACAGGTAAGATGACTAGGAAGACATCTTAGCTTCTCATACTGTAAATCTATTTCAGAGTATGGCAACTGAAGAAGGAATCCATGTGTTGGAGCTTTTAAGTTTTTTTTCACATTTTTGATTAACTAACTAGCTAATTAATTTTATGAAGGTCAGAGGACTTTTAGGAGCAAGCTGGAGCTTATGGCACTATGTGTCCAAGGGCAACGTACTGTGGAGGTCAGTAGTGTGCCATCCAATCATCTGTAATGAGGAGCAGGTTTGCACAAATCAATGAGAAATGGCAAATATCGTGGGAAGAGAGAGCAAAGAATCGCCAATTTAAAGGCTCAGAGAAAGAGGGTATTTCCAAAAGTAGTTTATGCTCATCGTTATTTATTCTTGAGATGTAGTCTTATCGGTAGCTTTGACTGACCTAGAATTGGCTATGTGGACCAGGCTGGCCTGCTCACTGACATCTGGCTGCCTCTGCCTCCCAAGTGCTGGGATTAAAGGCCTGCAACTCCACTCTCACTTGAAACTGATCTCTGAGGAGGCTCAGGAGAACCTGTTTGTTTTGTACACTCAGGGATGCGCAAGCAGAAAGAGCTTCCTTGAAGCAGAATTGTCACTGGGTGGGGAACAAACTAAGAGGTGAAGGAGAGACAATTCGGGTAAAGAACAGCCTTGGCGAAACGAAATCACGACCGGAAAATGAAAAGCTACATCTTAAAACTTGCTGCCGTCACAAGACCTCGAGCAGTCTGATGTGTGAAGTGACAATGATACTCGTGCGCTGGACAAAGGAAAGGGGGGGTGAAAGTACTGGAAAAGAACATGTGAGATCCAAAAACAGATTGTAGAAACCTGTTAGACATACATGGTAACTAACGTCAGGGTAGACAAATTCTTTTCCAGTTGGCCTGCATAGACAGATTTGACTGTGTATGTGAGTTTGCCTACACACGTGGACCACATGAACACAGTGCCCATGGAAGCCAGAAGTGGGGGTTGGACCTCTTGGAACTGGAGTTACGGGTTGTGAGCTGCCACGTGGGTGCTGGGAACTGAACTAAGGTTCCCTGGAAGAGCTCCTAAACCATCATGGATCCTCTCTCCTTCCCTTCCTCTTTTCTTCCCTCTTTTTTTTCTCTTTCTATTTTGCTGGAGCTTCACGAAGGAGAGACAAGTGATGCTTTACCACTAAGGTATATCGACAGGGATATCTTTAGGTGACACATCTGTAGAGTGATTCTGTGTATCCTTCCATTTCCCCGAGCTCTTAACTTTCCTCTGTCACAAAACAGCATACTTCAAAAGTCTCTGTCTTCCCCTGACGGTTAAGTGGAGTCTTGTGTTAGATCTAATGACCTAACTAGAATTTGTGAGCTACTCAAGATACGATATTCAAATAGAACTTATAACTGGACCTTATTTCTATAAAAGACTCTTTAATGGTATTTTTTTTCTTTTTTTTCCCACTTCCCCCCATTAATGCTTCTTGTGCTGAGTGTGATACTTTTGTGGATTAGGAGACTTAAGGTTAACATTTTCAGGCCCCAGTACTTAGACATTAGTTATCAAATTTAGATTTTTCTGATTCAAATTATATATTTGCTTAATTTTGGAGTTACTTCATGGTTTTTCAAAAAATGATGCTCATGTCCTATTTTTCTTCCATTCAATTCTTTAATGTGGAATTATACCACATAAAAAGTTATGTTTGTAACATTTAGTTGACAGAATGGATTTTAAACTGATCTTTTTTGAGATAAGGTCTATTTGTGTAGTCCTGACTCATCTGGTCCTTGCAATCCTCTCACTCATTTTGTGTGTGTGTGTGTGTGTGTGTGTGTGTGTGTGCTTGTGTGCACAGCAGTGTGTTGGGATATAACTTAGGGTCTCAGGTATTGTTAGGCAAGTCCTCTAATACTGAGCTAAACTGGAAGCCCCACAGCTCACATTTTAAAAAACGTGAGTTTTACAGAATTCGAAGCTCATGATTAGATTGCCAAACAGTACAAGGAGCTTCTCATAGAACCCATTTATCCAATTTCATCTATTATTTATGTGTTGCCCCATTTACTTTACTATTAGCTGTATCTATTTATTTATGCACACTTGCATATTTTTCCTGAAATATTTAAAAATACGTTGGAGACATTGTGCCCCTTATCCTTAAATATTTCACCATGCCTATTTAGGAAAGGAAAATTAAAACCTAAGCCTTTAAACTTTTTTAAATAATAAAATCCATCATTAAAATCTAGAAAATTTAGCTTAGGAAAAGTATCAACTAATATGATGTACATATACAAATTTCATTCATAATGCCATTAAGTTTCTTTTTAATTCATGTGCTCTTGTTTCCATAGGGGACACAATTCAGGATTGTGCCTTGTATTTTGCTGTCCTAATTAGCTTCAGTTGACTTCTTGACTTATCTAGGAAAAGGGAACATCAACTGAGGAACTACTTCAATCAGTTTTACTTTTATCCCTTTCTACTGAAAATAGATTTTTTTTTGCTCATAATATATCCTAATTAATGGTTTTGCTTCTCCCTGTCCTTTTCTACCTCTGTCCCATCCAGATCCATGCACATTCTGTTTCATTAGAAAACAAACAGGTATCTACGGCATAATAATAAAATATAATATTGTCAAATAAACAAATAACACCTTGAAAGTGGAAAAAACAAACACAAGGAAATGAACCTATGAGATGGTGCAAGAAACAGAAATCTACACTTTCATACACTCATGAATCCCATACAAACACCTAACTGGATGCTATAATATATACGCAGAGGAATTCATGTAGACCATAGGTTCTGACCAGACTTTGGTAGGCCAGCCGTGGAATGGGGGCACATCTTTCATGGACTGGCAGATCCTAAGGAGGCCAGCTTTGGGAGAGAGGGCACAGGTCAGCCATGGAAGAAGAGGCACAAATTCAATGACCTGGCACCTCCAGGCATGGCTGGCCCTGTAGAGACCAGTCACAGAACTGTGCAGCGTAGCTTTCCCCTCCTGGCTCTCCAGGGCCTGTTTGGCCCTGCAGAGTCCAGCAATGGAAGAGGGTGCACAGGTTCCCCCTGGCTCCCCATGGCCTGTAAGTCCTTGGGGAGGCAGACTGTGGTGCAGGCCCTGTGCATGCTGCCTCAGCCTGTGAGTTCAGTTCAGATGTGCCTTGATGATGCTGATTTAGAGGGTCTTGTTTTCTTGTCTTCCTCCCACTCTGGCTCTTACACTCTTTCTGCCTTCTCCTCTTCAGCATTCTCTGAGCTCTAAGGAGAGGGATTCATGGAGACATTCTGTTTATGGCTGAGTTTCCTAACATGTCACATTCTCTGCACCATGTCTGACTGTGGGTCTCTGCATTTGTTCCCATCTGCTGCAGAAGGAAGCATCTCTGATGATGGCTTCAAGGCTCTGATTTGTCAGTACAGCAGAAGGCTATTAGAAGTCATTTTATTGCTATACACATTTGCAAGCCCAATAGTGTGCTGCGAGAGGCTGCTTGTTCGTTTTCTGGCCACCCAGACTCCTGCAATAATTACACAGAAACCATATTATTTACAATACTGTTTGGTCAATAGCTTAAGCATATTTCTGGCTAACTCATATCCTAAACTAACCCATCTCTATTAATCTGTATATCGCCACATGGCTGTGGCTTACCGGGTAAAGTTCTGTTCAGCATCTGTCTCCAGCAGGGTGTGAGGCTACATGGCTTCTC
The DNA here is from genome assembly GCA_028555095.1 of Dicrostonyx torquatus. Classification (NCBI taxonomy): domain Eukaryota; kingdom Metazoa; phylum Chordata; class Mammalia; order Rodentia; family Cricetidae; genus Dicrostonyx; species Dicrostonyx torquatus. Next base: position 5,093,756 of record JAQHUG010000135.1, read on the forward strand.
TCTCATCCACCTTCTTCCTCCCAGCATTCAATTTAGTTTTCCTTGCATACCTATATTCTGCCCTGTGCAGGCCTAAGACAGTTTCTTTATTAACAAATTGTATTCACAGCATGCAGAGGGGAATCCCACATCAGTAATGTTTGCTTTAACCCCAGATTCCTTGGTTTCATGGTCATAGCAAAAGTGGGGAATAACTGGAATGGGGCATTACTATTCACAAAGTTGAGATATTTTGCATGTATGTGTTCACATTCATATGGAGAATTCCTCTGTCCTTTATATATTAAGGTAGATTTTTCTCAGTTGAGAAAGTTGGCCAATTGGCTAGTCTAGTCAGTCATCTTGTCCTGTGCTTGCCTCAAGCAACCCCTGCCTCTCTCTTGAGTGTTCCGCCATGCCTGTTTGGCTCTGATGTGGGTTCTGGGGATCCACCCATTGGTCACACTATTTCTGGCAAGTGCTTCATCCTCTGAGCCATCTCCCTGGCACTGAGTGTCGAGCGAGCCTTATATTAACTTTTGGCAGATGCAAATGAGCTAGTTCATAATCTCCTTCAGCTCTTCCCTTTCCTACTTCCCCTTGTCCTTCACACCCATTGGCCCATCATTTTGAAGAAGTCTGGTTCTAAATGCCATACGGGTTTTTCACAACTCTAAAGTATGTTTTGAGTCCACAGAGGAATTTCAAACAGAAGTTTTCCTCAACCTTGGATCTCTGACCATCAAAATAAGTTTTCTGTGTCCTGAACGAAGTCTTTCACTTCCTCAAGGTTAATCTTGATGTGAATAGAATACCCACACGGATTTGTCGGACAGAATTTTCTTGAGTGATGGAAGTGCTCCTCCCTGGCCTGTCCGATACTCCTGCCTCTAGCCACATGTGAAAGTATAATTTTATTAATTTTAATGAATTTAAATTTAATAGTCATGCTTGACTAATGGCCATCATGTAATGATAATGTGGTGGAAGAGAGATTTCGTTTTATAATCAGTATTCATTTTATATTTCGGGAATTGTTTTCCTGGGAGGTCAATGAGAGTGGGGTTCAGAGGAAATTAGGCACATCTGTTTTTGTGGTGCAGACCTATAATTCCAGCTGTTTAGGAAGCTAAAACAGGAGGGATCATAAGTTCGAAGGCAGCTTTAGCCATGCAGTAAGATAAAGGTCAGCAGCTTAATAAGATCCTGTTTAAAACAAAAACTAAGAACCAAACAACTAAAACCAAAAACTAAAGAAGAAAAGAAAATTGAGAAAGAGAAAGACAAGAAGGCTGAGCTATAACTATGTGCACAGCGGGAGCATTGCTAGCTCTCAGGAGTTCCTGAGTTCAGTCCCCAGTCCTGGGGCAGAGGGCAGAACAGTGGAAGTATTGTCAGACTCTCGGAGATTCCTTACACTTGGAGTATCTTGGGTCTAGATTTATCTACAGCTTATTTATGTGCCTTTTAGTCTGTTCTAAAGAACTTCCGTTTGCCCCTGTTTCTCTGTTTCTCTGTGTCTCCTTAGGAGACAGGATTGCTGTATCTGGGGAATGCCTCACTTAGCAGAGTGGTGACACTTAAACTGTGACTTCTTGCTTCCTCCTTCTCCACATGCAGACATTGCCTTCACTTCCTGTGTGATGCAGTGTTGGTGCATGATAGGCAAGAGCTTTACCAACCGAGCCCCAGATCCACGGGTACCCTCCACCCCTTTTATCTAACACTGACAGGTATGGCAGACTTCCTGTCCTAACAGCTGACCCACAGGAACGCTCCTCTCCGAGATCAAACTTCCAGCATTTCAAGGTCGTAAACTGCCCACCATTTCTTTTGCATTCCTCTTGGCGACAGACCATATGCTGGGCACCTGGTCGGTATTTGATAAATATTTATTGCATGGATAACTAAAGAAGTTTACATCAGGGAGCAGGATAAGAAGGCAGATGGCAGTCACATGATTAAGACTCCACTTCTTCCTGCCAGAAACGAGAGTATATTCCGGTGATTTTTCCATAAGGTTCCAAACAAATTTCTGTAAATTGCACTGTACATCCAGGATGCTGGGAAGGAGAGAACAAGTTTTTAGAAATCGAAATGTGAATACACATTTTTCTCTGTGCACACTCTTTCTCTGATTCTCTCCAGTCTGAAGCACATCTAAGCAGAACAGAAGTCCAGGGTAAAATTGTAAGCTTTTTTCTCTCATGTGTGAGGAAGCCACATGGTGGCTCCCACTGCTAGTGATTTCAGATCGTCTCACAGTTCTGATTTGACATTTTACAACTTCTCAAAATGGTTACTTGTGCTTATTTGTAGATTGTGTCTGTTTAGACTGCTAGTTGGGGTAGCTACCCCTAAATGGTAGTGTCAGGGCAAGCAAATCTCAATAATATCAAATGATAAATAAACAAAACATTACGTAAATAGCACAAATCATGCAACATACTGTGAATGATTTTAAATCATGCTAGCAGATAAATCCCCCTGAATATCATGTACAATTCTTCATCAATTTGAAAAGATACTGCTTTTTGAAAAAGACAATCATTGTCACAAACACTTTTGGAAATAGCCAACAATGTCAAGAATTTGTTTATACATATGGAATGTATTTTAGATGTAGCAGCCAGAAAAATCTCATTACTGTAGACCTCACTTGAAGATCTCTGAGGTCCCTTCCAGCTTTAAATGCTGAATATAATTCAGAATTTATGATAATTTGAACTAGGCCAGGCTGAAATTTACTTTTGTATGATCTATGAAGCGAGGATTTGGTAATGGTGTAAACAAGATTGCTCGAGGCTTTTAGCCAAGCTGTTCTTAAAGATTTTTAACACATTGTGTGATACAAATGGGGCTAATTTCAAAAGATCCCTACCCATTTGTTAGAGCAAGAAACACAAGTCTGTTAGTTAGAAGCGCTTTTTATTAACGGCTTAATTTCTTGTGTGTGTTTGAAAATAATGCATCTGTGTGTTTATCAATACCTGTGGTTTACTTTGTTTTTGATTAAAATTGGTTTCTCTAATAGGAGAAAACATGTTCACATGGTCTTCCTGTAATTAGAAATGAGTATTTTTGAAATAAAATTGTACATGTTCCCCTTTTTACTTCTTACTTTCTTGATATATTTAAATATATATTGCTAGACACCAATATTATTTCAGGGCCAAGCTGTATGGAAGTAGGTTGTTGTGGCTATCAAGTCACTCTTTGGTGAAAAAGGAGATTTTCAAAGCTTCTGAAAAGTGATTTTAATTTCGAGATCGATTTACAGTTTTTCAAGAATGCAATAAGTATCATAGAGACTGTAAGCCTGGAGGCTGGGGAGCTGGTTCAGCAGAGAACTCACAGCCCTTGCAGAGGAGTCAAGTTCCGTTTCCAGCACCCATATCATGCTTCATAACCATTAGTAGCTCCAGTTCTGGGGGATCTGATGCCCTTTCTGACCTTAGGGGTTCCCACATATATGTAGTATATATAATGTGCTCAGGCACCTGCATATACACTTAAAGCAAAATAAATATATATATATTTTTAAAATAGAATTTACCATCATTGGTTTGTTCCCGTGTGTTCTTTAACTTCTCTGATGTAGTATCATTGTCATTTAGATTTATAGACATTAAAACAATTCACTGTTTCTACCCAAAGCTGAAAAATGTTCTTTAGTGTTCCATGGAATTGGAATTTGACTTCTGGCAACAGGGTCTCACAATTTGATTTGCTTACAAACAGCAAAAAATATAGTAAAGGCATGCATATAGACTGCTCATTCTTCAGTTTAGAAAACCCCATATGACAAAAATTTACTTTGGAAGGTCTTATTTGTGGTTTGAAATTTTTAAAAACACTTGATAATCATTAAGGTAAAATAATGAAAGAAAAATTAAATCATTTCTACCAAAAGGTATCAATTAAAAACATCCATAGGTCCGTCTCTGAATGTACTTTTTAAATATATATGTATAATTTCATGTCGTCTTTGTAGGCTTAGGGTAGAGGTCCTTAGTATATACTTTGCTATGTTCTACTTACTGGCTGTGCTCCTCCTGATATACAAAGACCAGTTCCTATGACAATAAAAACCCAAAACTTACTGCCATGGGAATCTGTCCATTTAAATACATATTTTATTGAAGTTATCAGTTAAATTAACATTTATTGAGTGGATAATTTACTGATTGTTTTAGGTTTTCTATATTATTTTTTTAAAAATGTTATTTATGTGTGTGTGATACACACACACACACACACACACACACACACACACACACTTTACACAAATGCATGTGCTCCTTGTAGGTGATCACAGTGTCCTGAAGAGGGCATTCGATCCTCAGAGCTTGAGACACACATAGTTGTAAGCTGCTACTTACGGGCACTGGAGACCTCACTCTGATCCTCTAGAATAGCAGCAAGCACTCCCAGCTGCTGAGCCTTCTCTCCAGTTCTCTCCATTTTGTCTTAATCCTCACCAGATCTAACAATATAAATACTATAATGGCTTTTATTTAATAGGTGGGAAAATTGAGGCCTTAAGAGAGAATAACCTCTGCAGGATATTTTGTCAATACTCATCAGTATGCAGCAGAGAGACCATTTGAATAGACTGTCTTTCTCTAAAACCTGCATCCTAGCTTTCTAAATAAGTGTTCTCATTTATTTTTCTCAGGTGGTCACTCACACTAATTATTTTAAAGTCTTAAATCTCTTCACATATTGAATATGTATTGGTCATAAATGTTACTAAACATTGAGATTTTTTTTTAAAGTTTGGAATTATTACAGTTCAAACTGTAAGGAATCTAATCACAGGGCCCAGAAATTCTGACTGTTGGGATTAAAAAAGAATTAAATATTGCTGTCAGATAATTTTGCTTACTGATTTAAATGAGTACTTTTATAATTCCATTGGGTGCTATATAGTTAGTTCTCTTGTTCCTTCTGTTTTGTTACTTTTGTTTTAGTTGACAGATGAAAAGTAGAAATAGATATGGAATGGATACCATGTGATGTTTCCAGGTATTAATACACGGCACTCGTCTAAATCAAGGGAGGACTTTCGAGATTTCTCCATCTTTTTCCAGTGTTGCATTCTACATGAGAATATGTTTATCCTAAGTACCTCCTCTTTGTGATTTTTATAAGACTCAATCCTAAATAGGGATACACAGTGATGGGTTTCTTTTTCTCTACATATGTCATTGTACTGTGCTATTAACTATGCACCATCTACTCTGCCCAAACAGGTTGCCTCTTTCACTCTCTTGCTGGTTCCCCCAGTTCCCCACACACTCTCCACCTTTTCTAAGTCTTCAGTCCTATTCCATTGATCTCAGTTTCTCTTTTGGGTACTGTGGTTCTCTGGTTTAATTTAGAACCATGTGTGAAGATATTCCCAATGCTATGCTTGTTGATCAGCATTGCTTTGGCTATCTGGAGTTTCATGTGCTTACACATGCACATCTTAAGAATTTTTCTATTTTTTTGGAATAATGTCATTGGAATTGTGATGAGTATTGCATTGAATCTACAGATTGTTCTGGATAGTGCGACTGTAGGAGGGTCCATACGTTAAAACTATACATTGGAGAAAAGAGCACTTTTTCAATAAATGGTGCATGGAAAACTGTATGTGTATATATATATATATACATATATGTATACATATATGTATATATATATATATATATATAGAGAGAGAGAGAGAGAGGGCATAAATAATGACTGAGAGAGATATCTAAATTTGTGTGCATGCACGCACATACACACACACATATCCACACGCTACTTATACACAAAAGGATAGTGACTTAAAATTTTTATATTATTAGAGGAAAAAGTACAGAGAGCTGATGAGGAATGCCCTGCTGAATGCTATGAAAATGTTTTATTACCATTAGTTAATAAAGAAACTGGCATATGGCAGGGCAGATTATACCAGGTGGGAAACCTAAACTGAATACATTGAGAAAAAAGGGGAGGTCAAGAAAGACACCAGCAGCCACCAGAGAAGTAATATGTGAGGTAACAAGACACTAGCCATGTGGTAAAATAAAGGATAATAGAAATGGGTTAATTTAAGCTATAAGATCTAGTTAATAATATGCCTGAGCTAATAGGTCAAAGAGTTTGTAATTAATATTACACCCAAACTCCAGAAGCACCTGAGCTCCAAATGCCACAGGATTTACCGTTAGACCCGTTGACTCTTCCTTCAGGCAGCTCCCACCACATGTGCTTCTTCTACACAATCCTGTGTACATTTTTCAGATAGCCAGCTCTCTCTCCCCTGTGGGTTGTGGATTCCCCCTGAATCCTCTCCTCAAGTTATTGCCACACTATGTAGCTGTTTGACACTACTCAGGCTTCTACCATTGTTGCAATCACTCTTAGTTCATGGCTACAAACTAGCAGCTGTAGATGTGCTCTGACAGGCTGTGCACCACCTGTGTTTTCTGCTCAGATATTTTTACAACTCACATTTTGCTCCCTTTGTCAGCAGATTTGGTGAGACAATTGGGAATTCTTAAAGGTAGGAATTAGTTAAAAGAGACAGATTTTTTCCCCATGTTAAATGGGAAATACTATTATAATGGAGAAAGCTAGGTCTCTGCATGTTTACAAAATGGATGATTTAAGTTTGGAATAATTAAATGAAGGGACTGTAACATGAGGGCTGGCTTGTTGGGGTTTTTGTCCCGCCCAGTACCCCACAGCTGGCGAGCCCCAAAGAAAGTCACACAGAGAGTCTGTATTAGGTTATACACTGATTGGCCCATTAGCTCAGTCTTCCTACCAGCTCCCATAACTTATATTAACCCATTGTTCCCATCCAAGCCAGGCACATGGCCAGTACCTTTTCTCAGCTGGGACAGTGAAACATGCTGCTTCCTTGGAGATCTGCACAGGAATGCCAGGGAAGCTTCCTGCTTCCCAATTTCTCTTGTTCTCCTTGTGCCACACCTACTTCCTGTATGGTTTTCCTGCCTATACTTCCTGCCTGGCCAATCAGCGTTTATTTAAAACATGATTGACAGGATTGTCCTGTACCAAGGGACAATCAATTTAATTGGAATTGACAATGTTAATTATGTTAATTATCATTTGGATAATTATCTTTACTGTCAGTTTGATAATTCTTGGTTTATGCTTTAAAAAGTTGGTTGATAAGAGCACCAAGATACAGGTCTTACAAAAACTTATAAAAACTGTTCATAGAGATATTCAGATTCAGACAGAGGAATTTAAAGAGTAACTAATCTCTGCACTAGACTTTAAGATTAGAAAGGAACATCCTAAGGGTTTCAAACAACCAACTCTAGTTTATCCAGTTGCTTCCAGGAACATGTGCCAAATGATAGATATCCCCAAGACTATGCAAGAGCTGAATAGACTCCTGTTGAAATTTTATAGTTAAGGAAATTCAGGGAAGTGATAGTCTCATATGGTATGTATTCACTTTTTTGTGAAGCAAATGTTAAACTCATGGTCAATTTGTAGTAGCATTATTCCTCAAGACTGGAGAGACTTGGTTACAGCAGTCTTGGAGCCTGGTCCTCAGTTACAATGGAGGACCTTATGGAAAGATGAAGCTAAGACCATTGAACAATGAAGTAAGGCTAAAGGCATGAAAATCTCCCAAAACCAGCTTCTTGGAGAGGAAAAATATGTTAATGTACACAGACAATCTCTATATGGTGACCACAGGTTGGCTTTATGTCATACAACAGTTTTGAATGCTTAGAAAAGAATTGGAGAAGTAGAAAAGATAATTGAGTCATTTACTAAAGTTACAAAAGGCCCAAAGAAAACCTTCATGGATTTCTTAAAAAGAATAACTTCAGCAGTAAACAGAATGATAGCAAATTCAGAAGCTAGAAAAATAATAATTGAATTTCTGGCTTCTGAAAATGCTAATGCACAATGTAAAAAGGGCAATTAGGCCATTCAAGGCAAGATCGGAATCCTTGGAGGAATGGATCTGAGATACAATCAATATTGAATGTTAGAACCATGGTAATGTTTGGATAGGAGGGGTGATTTCAAGAGGTTTGAAGAAAAACTGAAATATCAAATGTATCAGTTATGGTAAACATGGTCACCTAAATAGAGATTGTAAACAGGGCATTCCAAGAAACAGTATTTTTTCTATACATTATCCAAACAGAACACCCCTCCCTTTTATGCAGAAAGTATGGCAAGGACAGACATTGGATTAATGAATGTAGATCAACAATCAAGGAAACCCAGTGACTTCAGGAAAC
>JAQHUG010000135.1:5108556-5119255 GCA_028555095.1 Dicrostonyx torquatus
AAAAAAAGTTGATCAGGGACTTAAGTATGTTAACTGGGTTTACTCTTGCTTTTCAATAAAATTATTGTTTATAAAATCATAGAGTATTTTCAAACACAGGCAGTAAATGTTTCCAGACTTTAGTGTTAGGGCTCAGGAAACATTTATCTGTTAAAAACTGTAGGGAATCATTAGGGTAACATGTTTTATATCCTTTCCAACTCTAAACTTTCCAATGCAAAATCTATTGCATTGAGTTAAGGGTAGTATTAACTTATTACCTTATTACCTTATAGGCATCAGATGAGGACAAAATTAGCCAGGCCTTTAATTCCAGCCCTCAGAAGGCAGAGGCAGGTGAGTTTGACCTCTGTGAGTTTGAGGACAGCGTGGTTTACAAAGCAAGTTCCATGACAGCCAGGGCTACAGAGAAAAAAAAAAAACAAAAAAAACAAACAAAAAAAAACAGCCCTGTCTTAAACAGCTGCAACATAAAAAAAAAAGAGGCCAAAACTGTAAATGGACAACTAAACAGCACTTACATTTTGAACTTATCAGACATTGTTTCATTGAGTAAGTGTTTTCTGTAAGCTTTCTGTATTTTCTCAAATCAGAAAGTCTGCTCTTTGGGACACCCCTTCCAAGCTTCACAAATCTAAAACAAATTTGGAACTCAGGGGCAGAGTGCTCAGAATCTCCTCTCCATCAAAATCATGGAGACCACATAGCCTCTACTAGTGAAGGAGCCCATGAGGGTAACAAGGAGCTAGGGTTAGACCTCAGGCGCTACTCTGCTAGAGTTTGATTTTGTATTCTATTTTATTCATTTTATAAAGTAGTAACATGTCTAGGAAACTTACCGCAGTTGTTTTCTTTTTAGCAACCAAAATTCTACTCTGTAATCAATAAAGTGATTTAAAAGAGCTTTTTAAAGTTCTGAGTAACCATGCTAATTTACAGGAAAAGAAATTAAAAAAAATGAATGAAAAACAAAAAAGAATTTGTTGAAAAGAGTAGGACATCTCTTCTCTGGATTTTTTGGATATGCTGTGCCATTAAAACGTGTGCAAATATTGTTTTCTTTTTTAAGAAACTTTCATGAAGACGTTTGAATGTTGTTCGTTGGACATTGCTTCTTCGGCTAAGCTAGCAATTTACTGAGCCATTGAATTAGTGTCATTGTGGTTATGTGGTTTGATCTTCTGCTATGTAATAAACCTCCAAACTTTAAATAAATGAGTGTGATTAATTGAAAGCCCTAAACAACAGTCACCCCAGGGCAGAGGAGACGGAATGAAGAGCTGACCCACACTTTACACGGCAGGCAGTGCAGATGACATTTAAGATAGAACTAAGGAGGCACTAAATTCCAGTGACCACAACTTAGCCATGGGAGCATTTTCGTTTTCAGGGGCACTGGGATAAAATGATGTAGCTTCAGTTGGTCAGATTCTGTGCCTAGAGTAATTGTTGAGAGCATTGGATCCATTTCATGATAAATAATATTTTTTTTCTTAAATGTTTCTGCATAACGGTACACTTTACTGATAAAACTACAATAGAGTGATTCAATAGAGTTTTAAAGAGGAGAAAAGGGAAACAAATAGATTATAGAATCTCTCCGTTCAAAACAAATTTAAACAAACAAATGATTTTTCTAAGTGTGTTCATGCAGTAACTAGTCACAACTAATTCCTATTACACTAGTGGCAGATGAAATTAAAAAGAAAGCCCAATGTATATAATACTGTCTCAAGGGAATAGCACATTTTGGGTGTTTGGAAAGCCCAGTAGTTCTTCTGGGAGCTGCAGAGATGTCTCAGCAGCTAAGAACACTGGCTGCTCTTGAAGAGGACCCAGGTTCCCAACACCCACATGATGTTTCACAGTTGTCTATGATTCCAGTTCCAGGGGATCTGAAACCCTATTCTGACCTCCAAGGCCACCAGGAATACACCTGATGCAAGACAGACATGCAGACAAAATGCTCACAAGACAGACATGCAGACAAAATGCTCACAAGACAGACATGCAGACAAAATGCTCACAAGACAGACATGCTGACAAAATGTTCATAAGACAGATATACAGACAAAACACTCACAAGACAGACATGCAGACAAAACACAAGACAGACGTGTAGACAAAACACAAAGCAGACATACAGACAAAACACTCACACATATAAAGTAAGACAATCAAACTCTTTTAAAAAGTCGTTGCTACTTCAGTACCTTGCTCAAAATTTGAATTTATATATCCGTTACAGAAAATTAAAGGACTATTAGGGAATCTAAAGCAGGAAACAATAGCTTTGAATCTTCTTTCATGACCCATGTTTTCCTTTGTCCTTCCTCATTTCCTAATATTTATCCTCTTTGTTTTGTTTTGTAAAGTTTAGACTGTACCTGCACTTACCCTCATATTTTTCAAAGAGAACTCATCGAAAACATGGCATTTGTGGTTACTGAAATTGGCACTACTAAGTCACCTCAGAGTATTGCTTTCTATTTTTTTTTTCTGTTGTCAACATTGGGAATTTAATCCAAGGCCTCACCCATGATAAGCACACACTCCAAAGCATAAATCTCACTTTTTCAAAATTTAAAGATTTTTGTAAAGGATGACTTAATCACTCTTGTATATTTAAATTTTTCAAAGAGCATTGACAGGCTCAACGTCTGGGTTGTTCCTTTAGCTGGTGGAAACCTTATCAGCAGGTAAAAAAAAAAATACAATTCTTTAGAATGAAATTCTCTAGATATTTTAATAAGATCTAGGCTGAACGCCAGATTAAGATTTAACTCAAACAAATCTGAAGGCATAATGGACAAGCAGCAAACTATTTGCAATGAAGGTATAACAATGGAAAAAAATCTGTAGAGGCTTTTTATGCTTTCTTAAAGAGAAAAAAAATTAGAGGAAAGTTTCATAATCCTAGCACAAAGACACTGTGGGCCTAGTGGTGTTTATGGCTGGAGAAGACTTCATCCAACGCCTGGACCTGTGTAGGAAGCGCTAGGTCATTCTTTAATGCAATTTAAAGTTTAACTGTTTGCAGAAGAGAACATACTCACTAGTGGAACCACACTGTTACTTCCATAACAGAATTCACAAGAATTTGGGGAATCATGATTTCAGGTCAATTTGAACAAAATATACACTATTTTTATTTTATATATTTTTAATTAAAGTGAAGAAGTCTCTGGTTAGTGACAAGTATTTCGGAATTTCCACATCAGTCTAGGTTGTCTTTGAATGTCCTTTTAAAAATAAAGGACTCATTTGTAGGTGTTAAACATTTAGTTTATCTATTGAGGAATATTTTTCTATAATTAAGTACAAATAACAGAAGGTGTTCTTTGTCAGCTCATATGTCCTTGTCTTAGATGAATGGGCATTTTATATATAGACTAATAACATTGATTATAAAATTATATTTTAACTAATTACTGACATTTATCAGACTTCTTGAAAAGCTGATTTTTGAAGCAGAGACGTAGCTCAGTTTAGAGTACATGCCTATTGTATGACCACACTCTAACCCCATTGTGCATTTATGCATATACACCCACACCCCATGAAGGTTACATGCTATAAAAAGAATATTTATATTCTAAGTATACCTGTTTTGGGTAGGACAGATGATAAAGTAGTATTTTCTTTTTTTTTTTTTTGGTTTTTTGAGACAGGGTTTCTCTGTAGCTTTGGATCCTGTCCTGGAACTAGCTCTTGTAGACCAGGCTGGTCTTGAACTCACAAAGATCCGCCTGCCTCTGCCTCCCGAGTGTTGGGATTACCTGGCTTAAGGTAGTATTTTCTTTCAGCTTTGACTGATAAATTTTCTCTCACTATCTCCCTTCTACCTTTTCTTCCTTGGTTCCCTGCCATTCTGTCTTCAGGACTTATCAAAGCAGGTCTTAACACCATTGTCCATCTACCTGGTTTAAGACTCACCAATATTTTAATATTTGTGATGTTGTTTCTTAAAGGAACCATTCAACTCCCCAGATGGTGTTTCATTAGGTTGTCTGGAATTTCTATATATATAAAGTGTTGGGACACAACTCTTCCCTTCATTAGATGTCTTGGTGCTCCTCTATAGATTCTCAGCTTGCTTAGAGTCTCACCGTAAACACTTTCAGCTGCTTTTCTGTCCCTCCTTGTGAGTCTGCATCCTCTTGGACTCTGCCACTGGTGGAGGAACTGGGGTCCAGTTCTGTAAGACGCCCCAGTGATGACTTCTTGAATGAGACCCAGCCTTATTCAAGGGACTTCTTTCAGAGAAGAGAAGGGGTCTATTTCCATGAGCAGTTTCTGTCTGCCAGCCACTTTCTATACCTTTGCACCTCACAGTAACTGCCTGACATAAAGATCATCTTTACTGTATGAAAGAAAAGCAAAACAACACTAGAAGACAGAGTTGAACTACACTGTCCAAGCTAATATATGTGGTTAAAAAGTCAATTCTATCACATACCAATTGCTTTAGAATCGAAATCTTTGCATTTTATCACACTCAATCAAGTTCTGCCATCTGCCTTGAGAACCAGGAGGTAATTTAAGATAAATCTTAAGAAACACAAAAAAATGGGAAAAAATTATAATTCTGTGTGTCACCGTTTTCTCATATCTATGCTCCTGAAATAAAATAGTGACTCCCAGGAACTTCACATGTTTCTCCTTGAATGAGACCATTGAGGCTGGAGACATGGATCAAAGGGTAAAAGTGTTCTTACAGGGAACCTGGGTTTCATTTTCAGCATCTACACGGAAGCACACACTCATCATTAACCCCAGTTCCATGGCACCTTGTCCTCTTCTGCTCTCTGTGGACTGTAGGTATGCATATGTTACTCATGCATGCATATACTCACATACGTAAAATAAAGCAAATATAAAAACAAGTAAATAACCAACAGACAACAAATTCTTTTGATAGCTTGATTTGGAATTATTTTGCTCTGTGTTTTTAAAATTATTTTTATTGAGCTATATTTTTCTCCACACCCCTTCAACCCTCTCCCATGATCCCCATACTTTCAATTTACTCAGGAGATCTTGTCTTTGTCTACTTCCCATGTAGATTAGATCCATGAATGTCTTTTTTAGAGTCCTCTTTGTTGTCTAAGTACTCTGGGATTGTGAAATATAGGCTGGATTTTCTTTGCTTTATGTCTAAAAGCCACTTATGAGTGAGCACATATGAGTGAGTACATATTATATTTGTCTTTCTGGGTCTGGGTTACCTCACTCAATATGATGTTTTCTAGCTCCATCCATCTGCCCACAAATTTCAAAATGTAATTATTTTTTTCTGCTGTGTAGTATTTCATTGTGTAAATGTACTACATTTTCCTTATCCATTCTTCAGTCAAGGGGAATTTAGGTTGTTTCCAAGTTCTGGCTATGACAAATAATGCTGCTATGAACATAGTTGAGCATATGTCCTTGTGGTATGATTGAGCATCCTTTGAGTATATGCCCCAAAATGGTATTTATGGGTCTTGAGATGAATTGTTTCCTAATTTTCTGAGAAATTGCCTTACTGATATCCAAAGTGGCTATGCCAGTTTGCATTGGGCAAATCCTAAATTTGACTTGCTTCTCTAGTGTTTGGCATCCCACACAGGAGGCAACCATTAGATTAATCCTACTGGTTAACTATTAATTCAGTTTTAATGCTGCAACCAGAAGTGGCATGAGACATTTTATATTTTATTTTTCCTTACCATTAGTTTGTGTGATTGGGAGGACATAAGAGTTTACTGTTCTAGGAGAAGATATTCATTGCAAGACTGCCCTTGCATGAGTAAGAGTTTAAGTGTGGGAGAAAAAAAGGCCAGTTGCTATTGCTTTCATTTGTCACCTGGGTGGAAGATGTAGGCAGTTGATATGTGTACTGATAGGAGAACAAATCTGATGTCTTTATTCAGTTCATGTATACACCATATCACTGTGGCTGCAATTCAAGATTTTGCAATTATGATTTTTTTCCTTACACATGACTGGATATATTGACTGATTTTGGTAGAAAATAATGATCTGCAAAATTTAGTCTAATATTTTGAGTTTCTTCAAATATTTGTTGTTGGCAAGTACATTTTGGAAGGGGAGAACTTAAGTTCTTAATTTCTAATAGCAGATGAAATTATTAAATATATGATAGGCAAAGATCCACACTTGCTGATGGTTCGCACAATACTCTATATGTAATACATTTCAACATTAATTAATTAATTTTTACATTGCTTCTCAGGATGTAGTCATGGCTGGTTGGCAACATGAATAGGACTAGAGCGTGCACCATTGCACCCAGCCATATATGTCGAGCTTTTAATTATGTGCATATGTGTTTTTCTCTGTGGATTTGTCCATGAGTACAGTGTTGAAGAAGGCCAAAAGAGGACATCAGATCCTCTGGAGTTGGAGTTACAGGCTGATGTGAACTGTCCAACATGGGCTCTAGGACTCAGACTGGAGTCCTTTGTAAAAGCTGTGCTCTCATCCACTAAGCTATCTTTTCAGACCCTATAATGAGTGTTTTATTGACATGTAATGGGTGTACTGTGGTAAATGAGCTATATTATTATTAGTCTTTGTCTATAAGTAGTTATATTATAGAAGAAGAAAGAGAATGAGGGTGGAAAATGGTCAATTATAAGCCCTGAATTACACAATAAAGGCAAAATTTGTGTGTCTAGCAGTAAAGCTTGTGGTATATTAACCTTAAGAGAAATACATAGTAAAAGAAAACGTGGCTGTTTAAAATAACTTAAGTTTATCTTGGCATTAAAATATGGTTGGATTTAGTAAAATTATATATTTAAACCACTCTCAATTCACCCAAACTTTCCGTATCTGATTCCTTCATATTAAGAAAATCGGTTACACACACACACACACACACATATTTCATTACAGGTAGCAGCAGTTTGTGGACACTTTAAACACAGAGATATGAGAAGTCTAGGATAGGATTTTTGTATTTAGACAAGTGTTTGTTTTGTGTGTGTGTGTGTGTGTTTACGATGGGAATAAGAGGAAAGTACTCAATAGCCTAGGACCTGTGATATGAAATTTCCCAGCAGTGTAAATAACTATTCCCAGAACAAGTTTAGATCTAGAATTTAATGTTGTAGCATAAGCGCTTCTCCTTGACTTTCGTGGGCATGTTATCATTTCCCCATATGTCAAACTTTTATACACTCAGTTTCTCTTAGAAAGAATAATGCTATACTTGGTTATTTATATGTCAGATGAAGATGGATACATTTGAGTGACATTATGGAATAGACACATGATCGCCAACATTGTCACATGTCAGTGCTCAATCTAAAGAAAATCAAGCTTATTATTTATTATTTAGGTGAATCCATTCTATTTCTAAAACCCTGTGACATTGCATGTGATCACATTTTATCCTTCTCATGTAAATTAGCATAAGATATATCACCACCTGTACAATTCTTTAGCTTAATTGGCTTCCTTGTTTCTTTGTGTATTGTGCACATGTGATACATGCAGGTATGTGTGCCTGCAGGTGCTCAGACAATGATCCTCTTTCTCTATCTCTTCCTCCTGTATTTCCTTGAGACAGGATCTATCCTTGAACCAGAAGCTTGCTATTTAGGTTGTATGGGCTGGCAGGTAAGGCCTTGGGATCTGTTTGTCTCTGCTTCCAGTGTTGGGTTTGGAGGGTACCAGCAGCTGCACCTGACCTTTTTTTATTCTTATGTGGGTACTGGGAATCAAACTCAGACCATCACATTTGAAAAGCATGTCCTTTTTCTTGATAAATCTGTTTTGTTTTGTTTTGGTTTTTCGAGATAGGGTTTCTCTGTAGCTTTGGGGCCTGTCCTGGAAATAGCTCTTGCAGACCAGGCTGGCCTCAAACTCAGACAAATTAACATGCCTTTACCTCCCAAGTACTGGGATTAAAGACGTGCACCATCACTACCTGCCCATTGATAAATCATTTTAAAAAATAAGCAAGCGAGGATAAATATGTAATATTTTAAAATTATATTTTCCTCTTAACTCAAAACATAGTTTTAATCCTAGTTGGTAGAAGTGGTACTTGAACAATTTAAGATATTTATATTGATGTTTTAACATCTGAAATTGGAAATTGTTTATCCTGTAGATGATAACTTCTCAATTGTGATTATCTTTGATTTTGCAGAAGTAAAACAATAGCTGCTTCATTCATTGATGTTTGTCATGTTGAATTATAAAACATCACCCTGTCTTGAATACTCTTACTGACATCTACAATACTCATTTATTTTAATTAATTCTTTCATTTTGAGTGTTAAGGACTGTTGACCTATGACCTTGTGCCTCAGAAATGCATCCCATTGCTAAGCATAAACTCTTGTCTCAAAAGCTGGATTTTAAAGAAATGTTATAGATTTAGGGGTTCCAAATCTAAGACTTTTCGGGTTGGAGGACTCCTGAGATGAACCTTGACTGGCAGTTTCTTACTGATTTTCATTCTTACACTTGAAAAAATGTAGTGATTAACATGCAAATTATTTCTTGGCATTATTTTGGAATTACTTCTAGAATCTCTGTTTACTCCACATTAGTAAGTTTTAATACCAAGATATGAAAAATCAAAGTCAAAATCTCTCCAACTGAGCCATAATAGAGTGATCTGAAGATCCCCAGCTCTTCAGAAAATATTCAAACACAAACACACACACATACACTTTCATAAATATACATACACTATCACATATAGGCATACATACATATTCATAGACACACGCTAATACATATACATACATACACACTCATATACATAACTCAACCTCATACTCCTGTGAACACAGAAACGCATACATTACTCATACACTCACATTCAGATGCACACAATCCATATCATATGTACTCACACACACAACTTGCCTTTTACTTAGGAAAAACACGCAGGGATTTTTCACGGCTGTTGTTTTACGTATTTTTTTGCCACAAATAATTGTACGACTCTTGAGATATTTTTATGCTGACTTTCAGGCATGATCGTGTTATAAGTGACTTTGAGCCCCCATAAATGAGTTATTTTAGGAAGAACAATGGGTGTGAAAGCTTTTTAATTCCTTGAAGGATTTTAAGTCTCACTACAGAGAAAAAAAAGTGATATGTAGAAATAAAGAATAGCCAATCTCAGATGTGGTCTCTTAAACACTACTGCTTCCAAAGAAAATGTCCCTGGAAATAGCAACATCCCTATCTGACCCAGAGAGGGCTGCTCATTCCCAGACTGACATACATCAGATGATGGATGATTGGAGGAGATTGAATTCTTGATCTCGGAGAAAGTGACTTGCAGACTTCCATACATCCCATTAACTTAAATTCAGACTATGGACACGAGTATGTTTTAGGGTATTCGTGTCATCAAACACCTGGATAATTCTTTAGACAGTCCCTAGCTGTGCCATCTAGCAAGTGTTGAAAGCTGAGTTCAGACAACAGTGTCTGTGTGGGACCTGGTCCAAAGTCAAGTTTTGAAATAACACAGAGTGAGAGTGAAGTGAGAGAGACTCTTGATTTTAGCAGAAGAAACACTCGTAAGGAGTTTACTGTGTCAAGCACGGTGTCAAGCATGATGTAGCACCAGGAAGAAAGTGATTGCATTTTTACCTCCAAAGTAGCAGGAGCTACAAGAAAATGGAGCAGTACCCTTCAGCACCTGCCGGTCAGAGGCCTTTGCAGTGATGTGAATCTGAATTTTCCTGAGTTCAGCTGGAGCCTTTAGTAAAATTTCTTTTGCTTAAGCTCACCTGAAAGTGTCCATACAGTCAAATTCAACTTGCCTAAAACAGAGAGCAAGTCAAGACCAAAGCATGTGGGAAATAAATGGCTTAGCAACATTTTCAGTCTGGTTTTTAAATCTTGTAGTTTGATGACTGATATCGTATGCATATTTTTTTGAAAGGAAGAAAGTGTTGAAAGCTAATTTTTGAATTTGTTTTATAAATTAATTTCTCATGTCCCATTTTCATTCTTCCTTTTTCTTTCTTTTTTTAACAGTCTTAATTCACTTTTTCTTGTATAAAAACTCTTATGTGATAGCCAGAGGTAGAACCTGGGTCCTCTGAACAGAAACACTGGTGTGTGCTTTCAAAAGATGGTCAGCAAATTCTTGAAAAGGAGACTTAGTGAACACAGTCTATTTCCAGAGGTTGGAGGTCGGGTAGTTGTAAGTCTTAAGGTGTCGTCAAAGCTGGCCTTGGCAAAGTTGCCCAGGGTAGTAGTACAGCCCCTGTATAATATATATAATGTATAATTATATAATGTATAATTTATAACAATTATCAAAACTGCCCATCATCAGTAGCTTCTTGGGCACAGAAGCAAAGACCATGTCAATGTCTCTGGGGGCAGAGATGAGATGTACCAACATAGAGCCATGTAGTTAGTTGGTCACATGGGTGCCAATCTGTAGTAGGGAGGCTGCTAGTTAGTTCCCGGCCATTTAACCCAAAATAATCAAACAGAAACTGTATTAATCAAATCATTCCTTGGCCCTCTAGCTCTAACTTCTAATTGGCTAAATCTTACATATTAATTTAACCCATATCCATTAATCTGTGTATCTCCACGTGGCTGTTGCCTACTGGGTAAAATTTCCAGCGTCTGTCTACAGTGACTCCATGGCTTCTCTCTTACTCCACTCTCTTTCTCCCACTCTACAGCCTAGGTTTCCCTG